>CM037877.1:46907349-47210083 GCA_021292165.1 Shinisaurus crocodilurus
GCCTTGGAATGCTAGTTTCAGTAGAGCAACCTTCCCCAACTTGGTGCTCCCCAGGTGTGTTGGACTACAACTCCCAACATCTCCCCAGTTGGCAGTTGTAGTTTAATACATTTGGAGCGCACTGGGTTGGAGAAGGTTGCAATAGAGTTTTGTGTGTCTCTCTGCTACAAATCTACATAGCTACTTCCTGAAAAAGATGGCCTAACTTGCCAACATTTACAACATCAATTTACTTCTTAGACTCAACCATTAAAAAAAACAACAGTTTATGCATTACTGCTTCTTAATTGCTTTCAATATGTTGCATTAATTTCTTATTTCACAGTACAGTGGCTTAGGTTCATTAAAGGCACAGGAGTTACTATAAAAGATGCACATTTAAAGAGAAAAATGGAAGCAAAATGTATGAATGCAAATTAACAGTGAGAAATAGCTGATAACTGCTTTAATGATACAGGGCACAATTCACTAGGAACATTTTCTGCTTTCTCTATTGGTGAGAATGGGAGCTGTGCAAAAGCATAAATGTTCTTTGGTGAACACCCATTCATTTCAGTGGGACATGTGTAGGAGGCATTCCTATTTGATTGTACCCTAAGTTAAGATTTTTATAATTCAGGTCATCAAGCTTAAGCACTAGAAGGAACCTCTTTTCAATGAGACATAGGATGCCATTTTATATCGAATCAGACCATTGGTCCATCTGCTTCAGTATCAGACAGCAGTTCTCTGGTTTCAGAGAACTGCTTTCCCAGTCTTGTCTGGAGATGCCAGGGATTGAACCTTGGACCTTCTGCAGGTGCTCTATCGCTGAACTATCGTCCTTCCAAAGAGGTATCTACCAATATAAATGCTTTGAGGATTGTACTGATTCTTGTACAGTTCATTTAAAGTAAGAGATCTGGCACTTTTCAGTCAATTACACTTGCATAGTACTCTTCTTACTATAATCTTATACTTGATTTTTAGATTACAGTTCTATGCATGCTTATTTGGGAGTAAGCTCCTTTGAACCCAGTGGGACATACTTCTGAGTAAACATGCTTAGGATTGCACTGTAAAAAGTATTTCCAGTAAAGCATTCTCAGACCAAATGGTGGTGAAATTTTAAAGAAGCCATTCATATTTCACATATTTCATAGTACTTGCCTCCAAAGTTGCCAAATTATGTAGGGTGATAGTAAAATGGAAATGGGGAAGTGGGTGCAGGCATGGTTTTTTCCCAACAGCCTTGCCTTTCATCCCCATCATTTTCTCTTAAAAATCCAAAATCTCACAAAATGTTAGTTCTGTCACCACTCTGACTATTCAGTCAGGCTAGTAGAGATGCCTTAATTCTCTTTATTTATTTATTTATTATTTATTTATTAATTTTCGAATCAACATTATTTATCCGTATTGGGTATGGTAGCATAGAGCAGCATAGAGTAGTAATCTGGTAACGTGAGTAGGCTGTTGGTTGAATAACCACAGGACACAAGTTCCCTTCAGGACTTCGCTCATCTGAACATGCGAAGAATCCCACTTCAGGCCTTCAACCTCAGTGTGCAAAGTTAGGAGTTGAGCTGGCGAGGATCGGGATGTTGGGGCAGAACTAGCAGGTGTAGCCCTGATCCCCCTCCATGTGTTGTGTGAATATGCAAAAGGAAAATGTCTGAAGGGGGCAACAATATTGCAGGTAAAAGATAAAATCAGTTTATTTTAAGGAAATCAGAGTTCACAGGGCATGTACCTAAGTGTAAAAGGAAATAAAGAAATATTTCTAAGTCCCTATAGGATTTAGGATCCAAATACCTGTGGGACTGCCTTTTCCTGTATCAATTTGCCCATCCACTGAGATGGCCTTACCCAGAAATAAATCACATTATTTTCAGTGGTGTGTATTCTTGGGAAAGTCAGTACAGGAGGGGGAGCTGCACTTTTTTGGGAGGGGAATTGGGTGGGCAGAAATGGGGGTATGGATCCTGCTGGCTTCACCCCATGGGAGGTGGGAGGACAACAGCAGCACCACAGCCTCCCCCTCATCTCTTCCCATCTCCTTCTCCATGATTTCTTGTGAGAGGGCAGGAACAGTTGTCAATTAAAAAAAGAAGAAGATCTCCACTCATTTCTGCTCCTTTGCACCTGCACATAGATGAACAACCACAAAAAACAACTTTTTTTTTTAAAAAAGGGCCAGTTCCCCTGCGCATATCAACTTTCGAACTCCTACTTCTCCTGCAATTGCATTTGTGTGTGACACAAGATCACGTTTTCAACACACTGTGCTCATTAGCATGTGCCCCAATGGCGGTGTTTTGCAGAAATACCACGACAGAGTTTCCTGATTAACAAAAGGGGTCTAGGATAGATTCACCCCTGTAGCAGTTTTAATTTTTACTGTCTGGTTGAGTGGATTGTTGCTGTTTTAGTTTGTTGTGTTACTTTGAATGCCTTATTCCTACTTTTGTTGTATCATTCCGCTCTGTAAGCCACCCTGGGAACATACATTTATGTTGAAGATGTGGGATATAAACCATGCAAATAAATAATAAATAAATTTGAAAACGTGGGAAAAGAAAACAAGATTCCTAAGGCAAATACCTGTGTACACAGGCTGGCTGTGATTACTTACCAGGTGAGGTGTGATATTCAGTTAACCCTTCCCTGTGACAGAACAGCTTCCATTATTGGGAAAGGGAGGACTGATACCCTGTCCCTCCTGTAGGCTCTGTACACCCTTAAAATCTGCTCCAAAGGGTTAGGATCATCTAGAGCAGATTTTGAGGGGACCCAAGGAGCTTCAGTTGGGAGGAGAAAAGATGAAATCCTGTTGCGCAAGTAGAATTTCACTCAATCTTGGATTCATCCCAAGTTCAGCAAAAATAAAAGGAGGGCAGCACCAATCTCAGTCCAAAAATCAAAGATCTTAACCTCAAAAGGCACACTCTAACTTCTTATTATGCTTAATGATTTCTGAGTATAGATATTCTTCCCCAGAGGCAGTAGAAACTTCTTGGCTCATGAATAAGGGGTTTCTTTTTCTTGAGTCCTGCCTTTTTACAGCGGAAACTCTATTATTGGCAAAGAGTGTCCACTCCCCTGTTGTTGGGGCCAATGAATAGCTGATGTCCTTAAAGAGGGTGTAAATGTAACTGTTTGTGAAAAGCTAATCAGAAAAGGGTTAAGCATGAATACTGGCATGTCTCCAGAAGGGACATTCAGCCCAGTAACAGGATTAAGATTTCAAACAGCCACAGGGAAGGGTAGATTCCATGATATGAATCACATACAGTAAAAATCTCCTATTTTATCCATGTATGACAGAATTCAGACACAGGAATTGAACCCCCTATATCAGCCGAGAGGTATTTGGGTCTCAGGTTAATGGAGCTGGACAGACTTTTGAAATCCAGCCAGTATAGGCTATTTCAGCAAAGATATGAGTAAATATATACTCTACATGTACAAAATTCTAAGTTCAAACCTGGGCAGATCCAGATGAAGGATCTCTGGTAGCAGGATATGGAAAAAAACCTCTGCTTGAAATTCTACCAGTCAGAGTAGACAACATAAAACTAAGTGGACTAAAGATTTGACTTTACTCCATGTAAGGGACGTTATAACCTGCCAACCTCAGTGTGAAAAACTGCTGTGATATTTGTCTAGATGCTTTTGTGCTTTGTGCTATGAACACTGGAAGAGAATACCTGAACAGAAAGGTTCGATCCTACTGAGCCTTGAAGTCAAATAATACATAGGCTATGGACAAAGACATCTTGCTGTTGAACTCTCTTATTGTTCTTACGTTGGTGCTCTTCTTTCAACTAAAAGAAGAGACGACTCAATTTATGTTAATTTATGTTAGTGCTGCATTTCAAGAACCTTGGTTATCACTGGGATTACATGACAGGGCTGTTGAATGCAGTAATCTGTGCAAGCAAGGTTGAATGGAGTACGTTCCATTCAGGCATTCTCTAAGCATGTTGTTTAGCCCCGCCCCCTCCACTTTCAGATTCGTTGTGCTGTATATGCGGAGGGCGACCTTGTGAAGAGGAGAGCCTCCTGTATCTGTGCGGACTCTCTGCATGGTTAAAACCCCTGATTTTTAATTTAGTAGAATACTTAAAAGGCTCAGGTGCCCCTATCCCAGCTAAAGACAGTTGGTGTCATTGGAGAGGGGCAGGGCTGGAGCACTCCCTTTCCTCACGTGTTGCTGCACCATGGTAAGAAGAACGCCTGGATAGGGCTAATGTCAAACTATCAATTTAATATTCAATCATTCATAAATATATTACCATCAATCTCACAGTTCAATCCTATACATGTCTACTCAAAAGTAAGTGCCACTGAGTTCAGTGGGGCCTACTCTCAGATAATTGGGCATAGAATTGCAGCCTTAAAATCCTTATTTTATTTTATTTATTTATTATATTTATACCCCGCCTTTTTTCCTGCAAGGAACCCAAGGCGGCTTACATAATAATTATGGAGTTCAGTGAGAGCCTAGATGGAGAAACCTACAGAATTTACCACCTGCCTACATTTCTTCTGTTCCCTTCCAGCAGTCATTTGGATTCTGAACAGAAATAAACTGATTATTTATTTATTTATTTATTTATTTATTTATTTTACAAAGATCACTGCCATGATGATGATGGAGGTAATTGTACCGAAATCCTTGAGGCAACTGTTCCTCTGCCTTGCTGGAAGCTATCCGTGCTGTTTGCTACCTGCCTCAATATGCAATTTATAAGGGATAGACACATGCGTTTGGAAGGCTGGATAAGCTACAGCATTCCTATGTTTATTCCTCCTCGCTTGTCTGTCAGTTTTGCTGAAGAAGCATTAATTAATAATGTGGAGAAAAGAGCAATGCTTCGCAGAACACCTGTACAGTTTGAAATGTACAAAACTGAGCAAATATGGACCTTGAAATCTATTGTGAGCACAATGTGAATACTAAAGGTCATCCCTGTATTGCCTGACTTTAGATTTTTCATGGAATTTAAGGAATTTAGTTTGCTCATCTTAACATGGGTTCTTCCCCCCCCCCCCCCTGGACTTTGCAGCATAGAATCCTGCTATGTCCTCATCAGCACTTTGATTCTTTGGAAAGAAACGCATATTGACTCAGCAAGTCATACACTTGGTTCCCATATTGCCAAACATGATTTCTCCTCCCAACATACGTAGTAGCTTGTCTGTGCATTTCATAAGAGAATTGCATCTACTGACCTCATGATCTGTTACCAGATGCGGATGGGTGTTTTTTTTCTGATGTTGCTCTCCAGCCTTTTGGCTAAGTTAGTCAGTAGATGGTGCTCTAGCTCCCGTGCACCACTCCGCCCGCCCCGCCCCCGCCCCCAAAAACCTCTGGCAGAATGCAGGAAAGGGCAGATTCAGGAATTTGCCTGGTCATCACTAGATTGCCCACATTATGTAATTCTGATGTACAAAAGAGATATTGAGAACTTTAAAAATCTTTATACACAGATAAAGCCTGAAACTATTTTTTTTTTTTTTTTTGCAAAGCATACCAGCTGATAAATTCCTCTGTTCTTATGGTTTCTAGAGATCCCATTGGTTTTATACCTGTTTGCCCTCATTTCCATTACTTGGCTATGGGGAGGATTGCACATGGCTTACAGACATCTATGGATGTTGGTCTTCTTTGTCATTTTCAACTGCCTGCAAGTAAGTACTTAACCTATATTTCTTCCTTACTAGTTTTAACTGAAAATCAAAGTATTTTTGACTGTAGTACACCTAATGCTGCAAACGTTGGATCAAGAGCAACTGGGACTTTAGATATCTATAAATAAAAAAGAGCAACACTCAACTGGTTGTCTTATATCTCAAGATGTGATTCAGGTTCATCTCTTAACTCATCATCTAGCATGAGAAAGACATCTATCCACATGTGTTGTAATATGGTATACAAACTAAGGTATATGATTGTAATATGTATACATATGGGTAAGGTATATGATTGTTGGGGTTTCACATAAGTAGACGTTGTAGCAAACAGCTTAAGGTAAGAAAAGATCTGCAGCCAAATCCTATGCTTCTTTGCTTGCAAATAAAGGTTTCAGTCTTGTAGCGTCAAAGTGTTTTTACTAATCATAAAAGAGCCGTAAGAAGCAGAATAAAATAATCATCACTGGAAGTCCCATTGATTTATGTGGGGCTTGTGCTCAAGTATAAAAAGGTGCGTCTTAAGTTAAAAATTCAAGGGCAAAATTCAGGGGATTTGCCTCTGCAGTCCAATTCTCAAAGTACTTGTGCATGCCCATTGTAGTGTTTGGATCTCTTCCTCTGCATATGTGGCTTGAGAAGACTGCTTCTTCAACCACAGGTAGAAAACCAGTAATACTAGAGCTGCAACCACGTTATCCAATTAATCAGTTACAGTTTAATTGACTAAAATGACACCCTCAGTTAATCAGCCAGCTCATTTTTAAAGAACTGTTAATTATTTTTCATATAGATACTTACAATAACTACATGGTGCCATTTGAGAAGAGACATTCCCCCTTCACTCTCTCACAAGAGGAAATGCCTCTTCTAAGGTGGCACCTTTTGAGACATTTACAAAAAACATCTAAGAACAAAGACATTATGCTTATTTCTTCAAAGCCATCATTTTTTAGTCATATGCAAATTTATGTAGATTTAATTGGACAATTAAAACTACTTTGATTGAGTTAGATTTCAGGGATTGGGTGACATGCCTAGAAAATACATGGCACACCGCAGTCCTAATGTTCCACTAGTCCAACCTTCCCCACATACAGGATGCGCTGTTAGAATGATATTTGCAGACTTACAGACTAGTCTAGCCTTCCCCAAACTGGTGCCCTCCAGATGTGTTGGACTATGACTCCCATTGTTCCCAGCCATGCTGGCTGAAGATGATGGGAATTGTAGTCCAACACATCTGGAGGGCACCAGTTTGGGGAAGGCTAGACTAGTCTGTAAGTCTGCAAATATCATTCTAACAGCGCATCCTGTATGTTTCTGCTCAGAAGTAAGTCCCATTCACGTCAATGGGACTTACTCCCAGGTAAGAGAGTATAGGATTGCAGCCTAAAATCTCTACTTTGCCACTGGAGCAGCATATTTTCCATTGTTGCAATACCATAGCACTTAGTACTCTGGGTTGTTGTAACCAATGTTAGTCCTACTTAGAGTAGAACCATTGAAATGAATAGGACTTAAGTTAGACTAACATTGGCTGCAATCCGTTGGATACAACCCACTATCCAAACTACTTGACATAGTAGCAATTTTGGGGATCAGGCCATGAAGGAGTAATTAGATGACTAATTAATGCATGGGGGGGCACACAAGTGGGCAGGGCTGGTGGGTAGAGACATGACACACATGAAGTAACACAGACATACACTACAAACTCACATACAGACTTCACTCTCACCCCCCACCCCACCCCAGTTATCAGGATCGCTGTTTCCCTGCTGCCATCTCCACAACAACCCTAATTGAAGATTTTGCTGGGGAAGAAAGCATGGATGGCTCCTTCATGCACCCTCTTCCCTAGCACAATCACTATTCTGACAGCCCATCAAAACAGCTGTTTGGTGGGCTGTCAGGAGTGCCATTGTGCTGCGGAAGAGGTGCACAAAAGGAATCATCCTCATGCACCGTCCTCCACAGCACAATTGCAGCAGCAGCAGTCATGGGGGGCTGCAAAGGTGGTGGCCACTGCAGTACAGTGGCCATGTTTCTCATCAATGGGGCAAGAGAGGAGACAAAGATGGTCCAGTGACTGTGATTCTTGTAGCTGTGGCAAAAAGTGTGTGTGGGGGGAGGAATTTGGTGGCAGGGATGGGCGGTGTCCTGTGGCCTACAGGAAAGGCCTTTGAGGGCTGCATCTGGACAAAGACTACAGGTTGCCCACATATGTGCTAAACCAAGCTTTCCCAACTTGGTGCCCTCCAGATATTTTGTACTTGAACCCCATCGACCTCAGCCAGCATGGCCAATGGTCTGGAATGTTGGGAGTTGTAGTCCAAAACATCTGGAGGGCACCAGGTTGGGGAAGACAGTGCTAAACTGTAATTTTGCATTACAAGAATGAGCCACAATAAACCTCCTGCTCATGCATTCCCCCCTCCTTCTCCAGCATGGTTGTGAGGAGGCATTTGGAAACTTTTGCTCCAATTTTTGATTAATGGCAGCTTGATGTGCTGTCCAAACCCAGACAAACTGTTGTTAAGCTTAGCCATGGGTTTTGGGTTTTTTGAAAGAAATCAATTTCAAACCGCGGCTTATGAAGTTGGCTGGTTTCAACTAACCATAGTTAAGATTAAGCACAATTTTGGGTTGAAACAACACACTAAATTGCATTTAATATAAAATGGATGTGGAAGCTGGTAACTTCCTTTGGTTGCACCAGAGGAGGAGAGGAAAGGGGGAAATGTACAAGCCCAAGGGTCACTGCAGCTTGTCCTTATGAGAATGAGCTGGAATGAGTCTCGGTTTAGCACTATGTCTGAATGCAGACAATACGTTATAAGCAGAAGAGGGGAAGCAGAGATCCAGGTTATTAGCAATGGGTAATCTAAATTTAGTGCGTTGGACTATTTTCTCAAAGCATAGATGTATTTTACTCTTACTAATTAGTGACAGGTAGAGTGAATTCCAAGGATATAGTCAGCACAGGTAAGCTTCTTCTGCGCTGCAAATGGTACATTGCAAAATAGATATGACACAAATATCCAGTCTCCAGAGTATCCTTTGAAGCTTTAATCTTAGCCTCAATTGTTTCTGTAGAGGAAGCCAGACGAATAAATTAATATTTAGCAATATGCAATAGCAACAAGTTACAATAATGTTCAAAACCCTTCTACGGGGAACTAATGCAATTTTATGCTATCTATGAATTGCCACTAGCCTCCTGTCTGTACCTGCAGCTTCCAGGCCTTTGTTCAACTCCAGTCAACATGTTCCAGTTTTCTCAATTTTACTGTTTATCCCCTATTTCCCATTTGTTTCCATTTGGCTAGTTCCAACAGCCATTCAATAGCTCCCATTGACTCTTGCTGCTGGTCAGATCCTGGCCACCCTGCTATATTCAGACCCATAGAATGGTCTGATATTCTTTGTGATACACTGCTAGTGAAAACAACAATTATTAGGAATTTTAAAGAAAGGGATGTAAACAAAATAAAATGGTCAATATTATAATTTAAATAATCTTATGGTGTAGCCACATTTCGAATACTGTATAAAGTCATCCCATTACCCAAAAATACTGGAGAACCTGCCAAAAAGGGCAACTAAAATGATCGGGGCCTTAGAACACCTTTCATGGGAGGAAAGACAGTTGGGACTGGGGGGGGGGAGTTTACTAAAGGGAGGGGGGCATGGCATAGAGAGAATGGATAGTGAGAGTCCGTCCCCCCACCCCATCATAATGATAGAACTTAGGGTTACCCAATGTGCTTCATCAGCAGTAGATTCAGAACAGAGAAAGGAAGTACTATTTCATGCAGTGCATGGTTTCCCATCAGTTAACTATGCAAAGTATAAAATAGCAGTTAGCAGTGCCAATGTGGTGATGCGTAATGATTTTTTTTTAAAGGTTAGACAGATTCATGGAAAATAGCTCTATCAAAGGGTATTATCCATGATAGCTAAATCAAACCTCTATGTTCAAACCTCTATGTACCTCTCAATAACAGGTGCTGGGACATTCATGGTGAAAGTACATGAGGCAGATCCCTTGCTGAAGCTAAGCCAGGGCAGGCTGGTGACTCCTATGTCAGTGGGGCTCTTTATCCACTGCAGCTTTTATTCTGAGCTTTATAGGAGCCATCCATGGTGCTCCATGATGGTGAACCTATTTTGGGGATGGGGTTCAGCACCATTGATAGCTCCTATAAAGCTCAGAATAAAAGCTGCAATGGATAAAGAACCCCACTGTTAATGTACTTGGGGGGGGCTCGCCTCTCCTCTCCGCGCTGCCCCCCTGCTGCTTGATTCTCAGCGGCGCGGAGCGATTCTCTGTGCTGCTCGAGCCGCCCGCACCCGCTGCGACGGTCCCGCTGCAACGGGACCCCGCGCTGCTGCGTCTTTTCCATAGAAACCAGGGCAACAGGGCTTAAAATGGCTGTTTTAAGCCCTGTTGCCCTGGTTTCTATGGAAAAGACGCAGCGCTGGGTCCCGCCGCAGCAGGTGCAGGGCTCGTAGCAGAGAGGTGAGCGGGGCCGGGACCTGGTAAGGCCCACGAGTCTCGGGCAGGCGTGAGCGGGGCCGATTTCGGCCCGCTGCACCCCCTCCCCCGAGGCGAGTGGTTACATCCCCACTGACACAGGCGTCACCAGCCTCCCCTGACAGTCCTGGATATGGTCAGTGCCTGGATCGGAAACTGCCTGGGGACCCATGTACACCACCTTTTGTTCAGTGATGGAAGAAAGACAGGATATAATGCAGCTGAATAGGTTCATATCAGTCACTGTCTATGACCGAATGCTGAAATGAGATGGAGAGAATAAAGTCTAGATAGATGTTTCCCAAGGCCATGTTGATGAATGAAGGAGAATGAGGTACAGTGGTCTGAAAGTGTCAGGTGAAGTAGAGAGGCAGAACCTGGAGGAAGACGGAAAGAGCAAGGCAGTAAGTAATCAATAGTAAAATAAACTTGACTAACCGGATATAGCAACCTTCAAGTGGTTATGGGAGCTGACATTTTCTGTGTTGTCTTCCATAGAGTAGTGGCAGCAACCTCAGAATGTCAGCATCATAAATCTCTGGATCGAAGTTTTGGGCATTCTCAAACTATGGAACCTGAGTTTGACATTGGGTTGGATCCAGATTTAAGTATGTGCAGCTGGACTGGTGGAAGCGGACTTCCCCACTCCCTCTTCCCCACAGCAGCCTCTCCTGATTCCAACCCCATGTTAGTCCCATAGATCTGACTATGGGACTAAAGAGGGACTAACTTAGTCCAGATCCAACCCATTTATTTCAATATAGTTCTAGAAATAGGGAGTAATATCCTCCCACTCTTCACACTTTCACTGTCCTTCATTTCACTGTTGCCCTCATGCAAATGATTCAAGTTTGCTCTTTTACAGATGTCTCCACTGACAGAATTCTTAATAGTAGCCCAGTGAAGATTAATCTGATGTTTACTGTGAAATCTGTATGGTTTGCATTTAACAGGCCACAGCATAAGAGCAGATTCCTCTCTCTCTCTCTCTCTCTCTCTCTCTCTCTCTCACACACACACACACACACACATGCACACATGCACATGCAGAGAAAGAAGGAGGGGGAGGAAGAGGGGGAGAGAGGTAGAAAAAGGAGCTATTTATATGCTACAATAATGACATTTAACCTCCAAGTGAGAAAGATGTTCTCTGCTATCTCAGGGTAATAAAACCAAGTTGTAGTCTTTTTTTATTATTTTGTTTGATAGCTGTCCAAAATCTTCCCTAATTAAAAGACAAATCTAAGAATTATTTCTAAATTCAGCACTACCCAGCTCGCAGCAGCAGCTGCAGAAAAAGCTAATCACATTATGGCTCTTTTTTTCATCCATCTCCTCCAGCTCTTGTGGCACTTAACATGTCTGTGATGCAAACTTTCATCAGTGCCCACAATATCATCGTTGTTGACCATAAAACAACTCAGCAAAGAGGAAAATATTGATTCACAAAATTAATTCTCCTGAAAGGTTAAAGTGAACCTTTCTACACATTTGTTTCACTGTGCTTTATATGTGAGATTATTCATTTTTAAAAGCTGCAGCTAGAGGCATTCGTACTGGGATGAAATTGGAAAGTCTCTCTCTTTTTAATATCAGTATATGCAGACCATATGGGTTGCCTTCCTGCATCAGGTCAAGTCCCTTCTAGTTCAGTGTTCCATTTCTGATATGATGGTTGAGAGATGCCTCTTGGAGCTCACCACGAGAGCATGAAGGTGGTGGCTACATATTGTGATGTAGTGGTTAGAGTGTCTACAGGACCACTTCATTCTACGTAATGGTAGGGCCAGCCCCAAGTTGCTGAGTAGTAGAACCAGGGAAACACAGGTTTAAATTTCCAGTCAGCCATGAAGCTCACTGGGTGACCTAGATGCAGTCATTCTGTCTCAGCCTAACCTATCCTGACAGTGTTGTTGTGAGCACAGCACCAGTAGTATTAGCTTGCATGATGGGATTCCACTGAAAACCTGTCGTGCAAGCTAATGCTATTGGCGTTCATCTAGAGGTCTCCTACGCAACATAATTTGCACTAGTGGAATGACATCATTGGATACTGCCCATGGAGCCACAAGTTCCATTCCAATGGAAGAAAATTGTCCTTCGTCAAATGGGCACTTGACAGCAACTATCAGTTAGGATAGGAAACAAATGGGCAGAGCAATCCTATGGCTCCCAGTTGGCATCTGGGAGCTCTATGATGGTGCAGATCTCCTCCTCCATAGTTGTAGGAAAAGCTATGATGGCAGAGGAGGAGATCCAATCATGGATCTTCCCCATCCCGCTCCCAGCTAGGGTGGAAGTCTCTGTGGCAGCTTCTCTTCCAAAGTCGCAACTGTGACCTTGGAAGAGACATCGGAGAAGGAGAAAAGGGGGCAGGAATAGGTGGGAGGAGGAGAGGCCTGGATCCGCTCAATCCAAGAGTCTTTCTGTCACTGTCCCCGCTGATTCCCTGGTAAGCAAGCTTAACAAAAATTAAACAGAGGACAGAGAAGCTGCAAAAGCCTTTGTCCAGCTCCTCCCACCCTGCCTGGCTCCTTCCTGTGGGGCTTTGGGTAGAAAGAGTGAGATCAGAGCCCTCTGTCTATCCAGCAGCAATTCCTTAGGATTGCACTCTTAAGTTGTTAGCTAGATGCCATCTGAGATAACAGAATTGTGCAGGGTGAAAATGCTTAGAACTGTGTGTGTGCATGCGTGCGTGTGTGTGTGTGTGTGTAACATATTTCTAATGCAGATTTCACTAGAGTAGATGGGTGTAGGTTTAGATGTGGACTATGTCTTTGTAGTTGTTCACTTCACTGAAGGTTTATTATTACTGAGCCTTCTAAAAAATAGATTTTCCACCAGTACCTAGAAATGGTCATTAGTCAAATAGAAGCCCCAAAGGGACCTACTTATAAGTGCTTTGTCAGGAAGTTGTTTTCTTCATACATAACGTGGAGGTTGCGACAAGTAGAATTTTTCTCTCTTTTTGTGCAACTTATGAGGTTGGAGCTTACCACAACTGAAAGATCATTGCATTTTCTTTATTTTGAGTAAAATGTCAAGTGTTCCTCCTTGTTTGCCTTGACAAAGGTCAGCTGGATTTAAAAACCAGCTCATACCATCTGTTTGTTAGTGGTTTAAATCTTCACAGGTGCTGTTTTGCAGTTACCACGGTGACATGGAAAGTTTTAGTGATGGAGATATACATGGCAAGTTTAGAAGGCTCCTTGATTTCCTCCCCTTTTTTTCTTTCTCTGCCTTTTTGAAGACAGAGCCAGCTGATGCTTAAGAAGACTATTCTATCATGTCATCTCTCTATATATAAAGAAACTTGGACCTGTTTGACTCACTCACTGGTGGGAGGTCTCCCAATCATTAAGGTATTTCCAGAAAAGATAGAACATTGAAATGTGGTACATATAGTCCAAACAATCTGATTGCTAGAAAGATGGACAGGTCACTGCTTAATTTCCAAAGTAAGAGGTATTAGGCCTCAAGTGTGCTCTGAGAAATCAAACCCTCTAACCTAGAAGCCCAGAATCCAAGATTTTATTAGATGAACTTATTAGGATAGTTCACTTATTTACTGCATATACTACCTTTTTGCCAAGGCATTTAAGATAGTTTACAATTTAAAATATCAAAACAAAAGATAGAAGTTACAAAAGGCAAAATAATAAAACAGCAGAGTTGTCTCAGGCCATGGGTGATCTCTTTAAGAGCTGATCGTAGGGATGGGGGAGAAATTTGTTTTGCTCGCACTTTGATATAAACCAACTTAATTTGCACATCCCAAACTAATACACAAAGCAGAACACATTCTTTGTGCAGTTCTCTGAATTTTGATTTGCCTAGTTCTCTGAATTTTGAGATGCAGTTCTCCAATAAAAAACTATTTACATTACAGAAAACAGTGTACAAAAATGCATGCATTCGGGGAAATAGTGTACAAAAAAGGCATATGGACTGCCCCCCTCCACAGGGCTAACTGACATCAACAGCCCTGTGGGCAAGAAGGAGGAGCAGGCAGAGGGAACATCAGGGCCTGCTCCAGCTGGACTGCCTCCCCCCCCCCCCGGGAGATGAGAGGGGATGCAGGGCCACAGAGAAGCCAGTGTTTTTGTGAATGGTTGTGAACTGCCCAGAGAGCTTCAGCTATTGGGAGGTATAGAAATGAAATAAATATATTCAGAGAAATTGCTTGCAAAAAATGTGTATATTAAGGAAAATTTTGTATAATAATGCACATAAATTTTCATGCTTATGAAAGAAAATGCATACACATTTTAGCAGACTTGAAAAATATATATAAACTGATGTGGAAACTGATGATGGAACAAACTTGTGCTTGAAAAATTGCAAACATGAAAGCGAAACAGGATCATCCAACCCTCACTGATGGCATGAGCTTCCTGACTTGAGTTTGTGGTTACTCAGTGGTGAGGCAAAAGCACTCCAGGTTGCTCACAAAAGTAACTCTCTTTCAGGGATGGGGACTCGGACTCAGGGACTCGACTCGTGAGTCGGACTGAGTCCCCCCTCTGACTCGAGTCAGACTCGAGTCCCAATATTTTTAATGGGACTTGAGACTCGACTCGGGACTCGAGCCCAAGGATTCCACCACCGCCGCCCACCTCACCTTGCTGCTGTCGCACGCCGCACGCCACCGCCTCACCTCGCTGCTGCCGACCTCACCTCACCTCCGCCGCTGCCACTGTCGCACGCCGCCACCGTTGCACACCGCCGTTGCACGCAGCACGCCTCACGCCGCCGTCGCTGTCGCCCTGTTTTTGGCAGGGGGAACCAGGGCAACAGGGCTTGAACAGTCCTGTTGCCGTGGTTCCCCCCGCCAAAAACAGAGCGATGGCGGCGTGAGGCAGTGTGCGACGGCGAGGCAGCATGCGACGGCGGCGGTGTGAGGCGGCATGCAACGGCGGCGGAGGTGAGTTGAGGCGGCGGCGTGAGGCAGCATGCGATGGTGGCGGTGGCGGCGGCAGAGGTGAGGGTGGCGGCGGGCGGTGGCGAGGTGAGGCAGTGGCGAGGCAGCAGTGAGTCGAGCGGCGCGGACCGCGGAGAACGCTCTGTGCCGCTCAGAAGAGCGAGTTCAGGCCGCTCCGCCACAGAGAACTATGAGCCCAGGGAGGGCTCATAATACATCCCTGCGGCGGCAGGGGCGGCAGCGGCGGCGGCAGGAGCAGGGACGAGGGAAGGACCCGCCGATGGTAAGTGGCGGCGGCGGCCCATGGAGGGAGCGGGAGGGTCTCCGCGGGAGGAAGGGCAGCTCTTCTTCCTCTCGCAGAGACCCTCCCCCCGCTCCCTCCATGGGCTGCCACTTTGGGAGTGACTCAGGACTCGGGACTCGAGTCACCATTTTGGACAGTAGACTTGAGACTCGACTCGAGACTCGGGTCCAAAGACTCGTGACTCGACTCGTGACTCAGGACCAAGGGCTCTTCAACATCCCTGCTCTCTTTATTGTTTCTTCAGGGGCTGAGTGAAGAATGGCTTGCCACTTTTGCAGACTCATCTCCACACTGGAAAAAAATGGGAGAGCCTTTTTGGTGACTTTTCTCAGGGGGTGGAACAAAGTTGCAGTTTTTGAGGGTGGGAGCTTATCAGTAAAAGAAGCCGCAGCAATAGTGTCTCCCTCGCCGCCCCATTTAACCCAGCTGTCTTAAAGCAATCCCCCCCCCCACTTGGAACAATGTGGAGCTGCTGCAAACAGTGGCCAGGTGGGTTACCAACTTACCATGTCCTCCGACAATCCCTAATTTGCAACAACGTTACATCATGATATCAGTCAGTCAGTCACTCGTGACTGAGTAAGATTGTCTTCCAGGATTAAAAAAAAAGAAAATTTACAAAAAGGAGGAAAATTCTAAAGAAAATTGTGTAGACTCTAGTGATGGGTCCGTAAGTGACTGTGGAGGCCAATTCTAGATCCACACAGCTTCCCACAGTGAGGACACAGGTTACCAGATGGAAGATGGTCCTGTAAAGGATTCATTTGACGTGCTCTTCGCTTAGCACGTTTCTCCCTTTCACCTTGCAGTGCACTTGAGCTTCTTCAAAGTCCATAGAACCTTTGTGAAAGGCCAACCTCCAGTTAGATCGTTCATGGGCCAGAGCTTCCCAGTGTTTGATGTTTATATTGCATTTTTTTAGATTAGCCTTAAGAACATCTTTAAACCTCTTATATTGACCACCGATATTCCGCTTTCCATCCTTGAGTTGGGAATAAAGTAACTGCTTTGGGAGACGGCAGTCAGGCATTCGAACAACATGACCGGTCCACTGAAGTTGGCGTTGAAGGATCATTTTTTCAATGCTAGTAGTCTTTGCTTCTTCCAGTACACTGACATTTGTTCGCCTATCTTCCCAAGTAATTCGCAGGATTTTCCGAAGGCAACGTTGATGAAATCTTACAAGGAGTTGGAGGTGACGTTTATGTTGTGATATGTATCACTTCACCAGCTGTAGCACACTGTTTACACATGGAAAGAACAGAATGGCTGTAAACAAAGCAAGGCTGATCACTGTCTGTACACATGTCACACAATCTTGTGTGGCTGTATCTAGTGCAGAATCTGAATTCATCAGTTTATCTCAAGCATGCAATGAGATTGAATGGTTCAAACAACTGTTTACTGATTTGCAAATACCAGTAGACCAGGCTGTTACAATTTTTGAAGACAACCAGGCTTGCATAAGCATGGCTCAAAATGAAAAATGTAGGCCAAGAACCAAGCACATTGATGTTCGTTACTCTCATGTAAAGGACTGTGTGCAGAAAGGGTGGGTAACACTCAAATACTGTGCAACAGGGGACATGGTGGCAGATCTTTTCACAAAACCATTGCCTGTAGTAAGACACAGGAAGCTAATGACGGCGCTAGGCCTCATTGAGCAAATGTGAAACAAGATGTACTTCAGCGTGTGTGGGGGATGTTGTGATATGTATCACTTCACCAGCTGTAGCACACTGTTTACACATGGAAAGAACAGAATGGCTGTAAACAAGTTTGTTATGTCTTTCTCGTGTTTTTCGCATGGGAAGCCTAGACCGTGGGAGCATTATGAGCTAGTCACATGGTTTGTATGTTCTGATGACGTGCTAACTTTTCTGTCTGAAGCCATCTTAGAGAGAGGCAGGACTGCTTTCTCTCTTCTTCTTTGTTCTTCTTGCTGGACTTTTGTCACTGCAACATTGTAACTTCTTTGCTGAGGTGGAGTGAAGCTCAACTTACTCCACTGGATGTAATGCTTGCTATGCATTTATACTCTGCACATGGACTGTAACTAGGAAATGTATACTCTGTAGAACTTTACTTGCTAAGTGAATAAACAGGTAGAATTAGACCTGTGGTGTTACAGAGTGTTTCCTGACTCCATGGATTAATCTGCAAACGGGGAAGCTGGAAGCAAGTTGGATTACAGGCAGGCTGGGCTGGCATCTTCACAACACGCTGCACGCTGCAAAAGGGGGAAGCTGAGATCTGGAAGATCTGTGTGTGGAATAACAGGCCTCTGCTAGCACACAGACAAGATTTTAAATCTCCCATGCGCACACGCACTCTGCTGCTCACGCACACACGCACCAACAGTTTATAGATAGTCCATGTTTCGCAGGCATACAATAAAGTTGGTAATACAATGGCTTCATAAACCAGTGTTTTGGTCTTCTTACAAATATCCCGATCCTCGAATACTCTATGTTTCATTCGAGAAAACGCGGCACTTGCGGAGCTCAGACGATGCTGGATTTCACTGTCGATGTTAGCTGTAACAGAAAGATAGCTGCCAAGATAGAGAAAATGATCAACATTTTCCAGTATTGTCCCACCAAGCTGGATAGATGGCATCACCAAAGGGTTAGCTTGCACTTGCTGATGAAGCACTTTGGGTTTTTTGATGTTAAGTGAGAGACCAAGTTTTCCATATGCTTCTGCAAAAGCATTTAGGATAGTTTGGGGATCATCCTCTGAATGTGCGGAGACCACATTATCATCAGCATACTGATGTTCCACAACGGAGGTTGTAATTACCTTACTTTTTGCTTTCAGCCTGCTGAGATTAAAAAGCTTTCCATCTGTTCGGTATATAATTCCCACACCAGTTACATTGTTCCAGTTACAGTGTTCTGAGTTCTTGAAGCAGTGGAGAACAGAATGCTTTAAGCAAGAGACTGAAGGGTGGGTGGGTGAGATGCTGCCACCACTGGTTTTATTAGCTAGACCCCCCCCAAACCTTTGTATCTTGCTCCTGTCCCTCAAAAACAACTTCCTTTTTCTCCTCCCCTTTCCCCTCCCAGCTCTCCCCTCCCCAGATTAGCTGGAAGCCTTTGGGACGGCACTGTTCTTTATACCAGGGGTGGGCAACTTGTGGTCCTGTAGATGTTTTGGCTTACAATTCCCAATAGTTCTACCCAGCATAGCCAATAGTGAAGGATCAGGGGAGTTGTAAGCCAAAACATCTGGAGGGCCACAAGTTGCCCACCCCTGCATATTCCAGGGCTGAACCTTGGGAAGCACTGGGTCAAATTAAGACCTGCACCTGACCCTGAATTTTGTCAGTGGAGGAAAGGTCAATATTTCCAAGGAGATCCGCAACACCTTGAAAAATCAGATATTTTAATGATAAGTACATTTGCAGTTAAGCTCCTTGTTTCTTTAACAACTATGCGACTATGGAATACTTAAGATGATTGTGTAAACCCAGATATTGATTAATCTTCAAGCATCTCTCTGTAAACTAGCTGTACCATGTGGATATATTTTAAACATGGGGTACCTGAGGTAGAAAGGCTTATGGACATGCAGGGTTGAACAGCAAAATTACTTTAGCACTAAATGACAAATCAAAATCAATAGCTTTGGATTACACTGATATCTTAGAACACATGTTCTAATACTTCAGCTTATTGGACTTCTGCTCATAGGAGATAGTATTGTCACAAATGGTGCCAAAGCCAGTGGTTTCTTTGTTTTTCTTTAATATTCTATAATACCAGTGAATACTATGTATTTGGTATTAATTTAGTTCTGAAACTAATACAGGCCTTCTTTCCCCAGGAAAACAGCTCTTTGTTGCTTTGATCCTTGGATCCATCAGCGAGCAACCTAAGCACACACTTTTCTAATGCACTCAATTTCATTTTATTCTGTTTTAGTTTTAGAACAGCTATGCTGGCTTTAAAAGAATGTTCAAGGAAATTCACAATAACATCTAATAGTAAAACGTCACAATTAAAATCATAACAAAATACAGAGCATATGTTTACATAAATATATAAGACCAGCAGAAGTAAAGTCGTACGGAATTAAAAAATACAAAATGCCAATAGCAAAATCCTCTACATATCTATTCAAAAGTAAGTCTTATAGAGGCCAGTGGGGCTTACTCCTAGCTAAGTAGGTATAAGATTGCAGTCTCAGCTACTGAAGCACATAATGCATTTCAAAGATACGGTAGAATTTTTTTTTTAAAAAAAACCTTTTATGGGATGGCTACTGTTGTAGAGTGATGTACAGTGGTGTAATAGAACAAAAATTCACAGGGTTAAACTGTCACTATGTTTTGATTAGCAGGAAGATGGTGTTATCTGCCACCCGACTCAGAGTCTCAGACTTTCCTGTTACTCTAAGCTTAGCTGCAATCTAAGTAGCAAGGGGGAAATTTTCCCAGCAGCAATATATTGTTGTGAGCTATCCCATGCACACATATATAGATATGGATATCAACAGAGTTACCTACTTTTTTTTTTTTTTTTACTCTCCTCATTTTTTGCAATGGAGGGATCTAAACACTGAGGTCCCACAAGGATGTGTATTGGGACTGGTCCTTTTTAACATGTTTATAAATGATGTGGAATTAGGAGTGAGCACTGAGGTGGCCAGGTTTGCTGATGACACCAAATCATTAAGGTTGTTTAAAAAAAAGAGGGATTGTGATGAGCTCCAAAAGGAACACTCCAAACCAGGAGTATGGGTATTAAAATGGCATATTCAGTTCAATTTAAGCAAGTGTAAAGTGTGTGTATGTTGGGGGGGGGGGAATCCCACCTTCATGTATATGTTGGGGCTAATGGAGTTGAACAGCTAATATGCATAACAACCAGCCATTGTGTACATTCACCATGCTTCATGGAGAATGTGCATATAATCTATCCATGAAGAGGGAATTGTGCACATTCTGTGGCAATTATGCATAATCTCCAATGTGCTTTGGATAATGTGCGTACCTCAACTGCATTTTGTATGTTCTCCAGCCATTGTGCATAATCTCCGACAGGCCTTGCGGATTGTGCATATCTTGACTACATTTTGCATATTCTCTAGGCAATACTCCTAGTCTCCTATAGGACTTAGGGAATGTGCATTTCTCAACTGCATTTTGTATATTCTCCAGGCAATATGCACATTCTCTGGGCAATATGCATAGTTTCCAAAGTATTTTAGACCTGTGCATATCTCGACACTGTTCTGTACAGATAAAAGGAAGTACTTCTTCACACAGCACATAGTTAAACTATGGAATTTGCTACCCCACAAGATAGAATGATGACCACCAACCTGAATGGCTTTAAAAGGAGATTGTACAAATTCATGGAAGATAAGGCTATCAATGACTGCTAGTCCTGATGGCTATATATTACCTCTTAAGATCGGAGGCAGTATGCCTATGTATACTAGTTGCAGGAGAGTGCTATTACACATGTCCTACTTATGGGCTTTCCACGGGCAGCTGGTTGACCACTGTGTGAACAGAATGCTGGACTAGTTGGGCCTTTGCTCTGATTCAGCATGATTCTTCTTATATGCACTGCATGATTAGGAGTCCTGATCAAATATAGCAGCTATGGAGGTTCAGTTGTATGTGAGTAGGAGCCCCTTCGTAAACATATATGCCCAACACATGGATGATGGGGTGCATGTGTTGGAGCATGAAGGGGTGGGGCCAGGAGGTGCAGTTCCCTTCCCCATCCACACGATTAGCCCTTCACATGGAGGTCTGTCTTTATGTAAAAATGTCTGCTGTATTTCAAAAAGTACACAACAAATACTTGCTTAGAACCTGCCAGCATGTTACACTAGCCATGTGGAAGCGACTTGAAATAACCTTAATGTGATGATTGCTCCAGTCCAGGCAGCAACTGTAGATTACTGTAGATTACAGTTCACCATGTGGGTTACCTCCATCACAAAGAGAGGCTTCACTCTATTGCCACAGATTTCTGATGACAGTTGGTGGAGGCACAGGGATTCTTCATGTGATGAGGCTGAGTCATGTGGTGAGCTACACATTACAGCCATTGTGTGGAGCAGTCACTATGCAGAATCTGTTTAAACCATCTCCATCTTGCTGGCTGACTGACTTCTGGAACGAACAAGGCCCAAGAAAGCATTCCCCCCAAATCAGTCCCGTCTCCTACATTCCAGTGATTCAATCAACATGGAAAAGCTTGCTTGTTTACATAGTTACAGTAAATTTTATATCCCGCCTTTCTCTGCAGTAGAGGTAATACATGGCTTAAAAACAAATAAAATTACAGTAACAGAGAAGCTAATTAATATACTAAGAGCAGAAAGTAATATTTGTTGCTTGAATCCTTTTCATGTTGCTTTTCAGATGTGCCATCTTTTTTACTGTTTGCATTATATTAAGCAACTCACAGCATTCAGCTAGCCAGGGAATGGTTTCCACAGTGACAGAACCAAAAATGACTCTGGGTGTTCTACCTCCTCACATTCACCTACACCTCAGACACAAACATTTTGTCTCATTATTTTTGTTCACTCTTCATGCCTCTTTCAGGAAGGACTTGTAATAACAAGAATATTTGCTACTAAAGGTTATTACTAACTATACCATAGGAACCCAGATAGATTTTGTGTATATAGGCCAACAGTCCAGCATTTCTGAATTCTGAATGGCAGAGGTGGGCTACAGGAGACCCATAATGATATGTGGTTCTTGAGGTACTTTCTTATGATATTTTACATATGTGTTCAATGCCGAGAATCCCAGTGTATTATTAGTAACTAAATTATTGTTAATATTCAAAGCACTTACGCTGAAATGTGCTCTAAATAACCAGCCTGTAAGGTCACTTTATTTATTTTTTTATGGATGTGGAACTGAGAACTCTTAGAGATTTGATTCTAGGTTTTCCTGGTCCAAGTACAATGGAAATTTCCTTTTATTGTTTTGGAGAAACAGTTCTGAACTTAAATCAGAAATCCCATGCTTAGGAGCATGATTTCATGTAATCTTTGGACTGCCTCATAGTTTTGAATATTTGGGGTTATCCATTCTAAGGCTAAAATCCTACACCCATTTATCTGGGAATAAGCCTGAGTAGACATGTATAGGATTGCACAATCCAGTTTTATATAGATCGAGTTAATGGCCTGGTTCACTCATAGCACTAACCCATGGTTTATTTAACCATGGTTTATTGCCCTACCCAGGCTTTGTCTGGCAGACTATTGACCAAACAATGGTTTGCTTCCTCAGTCCTTGGGTTGTTTCCCTCCTCCTTTGCCCACTCCCTCCTTGTATCCCAACTGCCTTTGTGGCACTGCAGTACTGACATATAAAGAGGCTGGGTATTTGTTTTTTTTACTGCTCTTGCCCGCTGCCTCTGTAGCCTAGTGAAATAACCCATGAACAACCCATTATTCTGGGTTTGCATGTAACGGCAACCCACAGTTCACAAACCAACAACAAACCATGGGTTCTCTTTGTGGTTTCTTCATGGTTAACAACCCATAGTTAACCCAGGATTCCATGTTTGCACATAATGACAACCTCCAATTCAACAAACTGTGGTTAATTAAACTGTTGTTATGTGCGAACCCACAGTTCACAAACCAACAACAAACCATGGGTTCTCTTTGTGGTTTCTTCATGGTTAACAACCCATAGTTTTTTTGTTGTTTTTTTTTAAATATATTTTTTATTTAAATTTTTTCCGAACAATATATAAAATACAAATACATAACATACATAAAAAGAAAAGGAAAAATAATAATTAATAACATATAAACTACAAAATACATAAACATCCAAATTATACTACAAATAACCAAAAACTTAAACAAACAACTACCTATACAAATAATAAAAAAATTAAAAAAAAGAAAGAAAAAACACATATACTAAACCCCCACCCACACATATAATGTTTCCCCCCCTATAGCCGGGACCCATTTATCCCGCTCATGGCCTGCCACACCGTCAAGGGGGGGGGGGCGAAAGGATCCACCACCTGCTCATGGCAGCAGCTGTTCTTCTCCTCCCGATTAAACATTGATCATATTATTAAACCTATTAATCCTGCACCTATTATATCCTGGTTACCTAATATTATATCCCAATAAGGAAAGAGAGAAGAATAGAGTTGAGAAAATTTTATAAGTATTAGTATCAAAAAATATTAATATTATATCCCAATAAGGAAAGAGAGAAAAATAGAGTTGAGAAAAATTTGTAATTATTAATACAAAAAATATTAATATTAACAAATAAAACTTAAATCATAATTCTTTTTTTATTTTAATATTACACTTCTACCACACCAATCGTCTTTCTTTCTATCTTTGCTTCCATCCGAACACATAGTCCTTAGCGCAGCTCACCACCAACCGCTCCTTGCTCTGCCTGTGGTCCATCTCCATCTCCATCTTCTTCCAAAAGTCCCTTTTCATGCAGTAGCTCCATTCCTTGACTCCAAGATGTAATCCTATGCTTTTTCCCATCAAACATAAAAGTTAAATATACTGGGTACCCCCAGCTATATGAAATTCCCTTCTTCATCAGAACAGTAGTGCAAGGTCTCACGCTACGCCTCCAATTAATTGTTTGTGAACATAAATCATTGTAAATTTGCACGGGAGCTCCTTGATACATCAGCTGATCAGATTTCTGCCTAATTGCTTTCATAAATAATTCCTTTTTATAATAGTTGGCAAAACTCATAACTACATCTCTGGGAGTTATTCCTCCCCTTTTGAAAGCCACTCTGTAAACACGCACAATATCTTCTTGTTTCCATTGAAATTCAGGGGCCAATAATTTTAGCCAGTTCAAAATCATATCTCTCAAATTCCTGCCACCTTCCCTGCCACCTTCTGGAAATCCTCGAAGTCGGGCGTTGGACCTCCGCTCTCTGTCCTGAAGATCAATAATTCTCCGCTCCAATTGATCAAATCTTAAATCCTGCTCCTGAATTTTTTCCATATTATCTTTCACTCCTTTTTCCACCACTATAACTCTGTCTTTCATAACTTTCATATCAGCAGTGATTCCCAAGACTGATTTTTGTATTTTTTGAAGCTCAGTTTGAACCTCTGACACAATCTGCTCTTTGTTTTGATTCAACTCAACTTTTATCATCACTTGAAAACGTGCCAGCAATTCATCAAAATTCATTTCTTTTTGTTTTAATTTCACCACGGAAGAAGTACTGCCTTCCTCAGATTGCCTTGCAGTTGATTGGTCATTATTGCTGTCCATTCCAGCCGACATCTTCCTATTTCCGGGTGATGACTCAGCACTTAAAGTTTCACTTTGAGAAAGTTTATCAAATCCCTTAATCTCACCCTCCGGATAATTATTAACCAATCCGTTTGTCCGTTCTTTTTCTATCTCTGTTCTCTGCAGCCGGGTAACACTAACATCCGAAGCGTGAGTTCTCTTAGAACGAACCCACATAGGCTCAGCTTTCTTTTTATCCCGGGCTCTCGGCATTTAGCACTTGATGGCCGTTATAAAGCAATAAAAAAAGTTATAAATCCTGTTCTTTCTTAGAGAGCAGACGCTTAACTCTTCCCATCCAGGTAATCAATCGTTCCTACTCACATTTCTTCATTTGCAAGGAATAATACTGCTTTTGAGTTTTTCTTCATCGGGAGCAACCCGAAACAGCTACCAGCCCATCCAGCCGGAAGCTCCTCCCCCCCAACAACCCATAGTTAACCCAGGATTCCATGTTCGCACATAATGACAACCTCCAATTCAACAAACCATGGTTAATTAAACTGTTGTTATGTGCGAACTAAGTCAATGTGTATTTTACATTACCACTTTATTAGATATGACCCTTTATCATATAATAAGAGTCCAATGTGGCCCTCTGTGCCTAAAAAAAGTTATCCTTATCTAAATTGTATGTGTGGAGTTCAGGCAATATTTATGTTGTTGCTTGGTAGGAGATTATGTGTTTTTCAATAGGTTAGAACATCTTCATTTCCCATAAGAGGAACTTGCTTTCCTCTTTGCAGCTAAAGTGGGCCATCAAAAATAGCTACAAAGAATATGGAAGGCTGCACTTTAAATCCTAATGAGAAGTCCTGGTAAAAGGACTACCTATCCCTCATTCTGCTATGAGAATAGCTGAAGGCAAGAGTGAGTCAATAACTCTCATTTCACCATCCTTGGTGAGCAGCTGCTTTTGGTGTGCTTTTCGGATTGGCAAGAACCAAGGTTCCTCACAGAATCATTTAGGATGAAGACACATATAATATAAAAAGGAAACTTACCCCAGGTACTGTCCTCAGCACAGGTGTGAGCCCTGCTTTATGGTGTCAATGATAAATATATATACTAGCAAATGAAATGCTGGTTCAGCCATCAGCCTTAACTCTTCCCCCATGCTTCAGGGCTGATAAAGTTTTTTTTAAAGTGAAAAGTGTGTGTTTATCTATTCATTCTTCAACTTCTTTTTTTTTTAATTGGGAACATTTTTAAGGGCAAAACTGCAGCAGGAATGGGGTTGAGATATCTTGCTGATAGCACAGGCGCTAGCCAGTCAGTATCATCTGTAGTCAAGTTCTGTTGCAAACTTGGGGAGAGCCTTCCCCACCACCCCTGAGCTTAATCCTGAAAATAAAATAAATAGTTGGACTGAATGCAATGAGGGTGCATCCAAGTCAGCCCCACTGCTCTAAAAATGTTATGTCTGCCTAAACCCTTTCTGTGTTTGCTCAGCTGATCTCATCTTGAACTCTGAACTGGGGTATAGATAGGACTCAGTTTTATTTTTTTTAAGAGTCATAATAAAGAAGATCTGCAACATTTATCTAGTGACAGCCACAAAAGAAACTATTGGTATTCAGGTGAAAACATCATCTCAGTGATGTACACTAAGGAATGTAGATACTTTCATGATGTTGAAGAACCTAATATTGTTATGGACTTGCTGCCAAAAGCAACCTGGCAATGTAAAACAGAAAAATCAATATGAAACTAACTAAAAATAAACAGATAGATAGATAATGCCAGACTGAAAACTAAGCTACCGTACTTATACCTTGCTAATACAACTTGAAAGAATAGGTCCTGAAGCCTAGGCTTTGTTCTGTCTTTTGTGACTTACCTTATCCTTTGCTGATTGATCAACTTGAGCTATATTGCACCATTGCTCCCAGACAGCCATAAAAATGTGTTGTTCTACTAGGCAAGCTACATCAAGGTGAAGACATTTACTTTCAGGTGTAGAACTGGTTGAAAAGGGAGGGAGAGTGAAGAAGAGCTGGCCCAAGATTCAAACCAGGAATGTGTTGTTGTTTTCATTTTCACATCAAGTTTGTTTGTCCTGTCAAGGCTTTAAGCAAGTCTACAAACTTGTTTAATCTATTGCCACTTTTCAAGCACTGGCATGGTTAGATGAAAAAGAAACCATTGCTTATGGCTTCTCCAAACGATTCCTCTAGATCTTCTGAAGTTCACTCGTTATTCCTCATTAACATCCACTATGTTGTTCTTTTGATTCATGCTTACTTCAGCAGCTTGGCAACTCACATAATCACTTGTGCCCTATAGGTGGTTGTGCATCTTACCCTGATCAAAGGATGTGTGTGATTCTTTTTATTTGCTTTGCTTGAAAAACTTGTCTTTCTATTGCCTTATGCTTGGCAAACCTTTAATTTAAAGCTTTTCGCTTCCAGGCTTCTTGAATCCAGAAATCTGTGTAAGGTCTTGTGATCATAGCATTCTGCCTGAAGTACACCCTCTTCCTCACATGCAGTGCCTTTCTCTTGCATCCTGCATCTACTTCAGCTTTGAGATAGGAATTCTGTGTTATTCATTGCAGGAGCAAAGTATATTGTAGGTTCCTCTAATTAACATTGCTTAGCTCAGCGATTAATGGAATAAGAGATGAAGTCTCAGGATGTTGAAAATATATATATATATATATATATTGTGGAGGAAGAGGGGGGGCTGGCTGGCCCGCCAGACTCCCACCCTTTCCTCCTTCAAAGGAAAACCCAGCACTTGCCACCATGTGGCCCTGAAGGGGGGGCTGGCTGACCTGCCACTACCCCACCCTTGCCTGCTGGCAAAGGAACTAAGACCCCCAGAGATCTCAAGGTATCAGATTGCCAGCCTCAGCTATCTGCAACCCTACTTGAATCTCTGTTCAGGGACTCGCCTTTAATTTCTGTAACCTGGATTTAGATACTGAACCAACAGAGTACTACAAAACCCATGTAGAGTGAACTCAAGACAAGGTTTATTTCTGGTAGCATCTTACAACAAGATTAGGCAATAAGAGAAGCACACAAAATAGAGAGACACTTTAGTACACAATAAAGCTGCAAAATAACAAAACCTGATTCCTTAAGATCTCTCAAGCACACACCTGTTACCTGAGGGTATCTTCTTCAAAGGGTTAGATCCAGCACAGCCTTGCTGCCCGATGGAGAATTACCACACCTACCCGAAGGTCCAAGATGGGTAAACCCCTACAAGGCTTGCTTTCCCTAGTGCCCTCAAACCAGCCAATTTTACCAGAGGCTGTCTGGGGTCGATTCTTGAGGGGGGGGCCCCCCTAAAGGCTCGGGCCCCTCGCTGGCGCGCTGCCATGCCGGCACGCTACCAAAAAGGACTGAACAGGAACAAAGGCTTCCACGTGGGGAAAAAGCTCATCCCCCTCCCCTTTTCTGTAGCCTTCTTTCTTCAGCCAATCAATTTGAATTTCACCTGGCCATGCAGGGGGAAAGGGAACTGTGAGTCATGGCTTGAACTATCTGCATGTGAATGCCTTCAGCCTGGCTCCTCCAGACTTCTAGACGCCAGGCCCCATCTCATGTTCTATCACCTTTTGCTTCCTCCCAGCCCCCACCTGGTTTACTCATGAGGAGGCGTGTGTGTGTGTGTATGTGTGTTTGTTTGTTTGTTCCTGCATGCATGTATGCAGGAACCCTAAAAACTCTTTTCTCTACACGCTAACTATGCACACCCCACCCCAGCCGGTTCACACATGAGGTGTGTGTGTGTACCCCCAAAGGCTCGTTTCTCCACATATATATATATATATATATATATATGTAGTTTTATTCTGAGGAGTAGCGCTCCTTGGAAGACTCCTCAGAATAAAACTACATATAATTTCAACATCCTGAGACTTCACCTCTTTATTCCATTTTGGAAGTTCTCCAGCTTTGTTTGATCCTTGCCTCAGTGTGATCCTTGCCATATAGTGATCAGTGGAACTGTACTGGCCAACCAGACCTGTTGGGAAAAGTGCACCACAACAAGTGTAGGTGGTTTCAGTTCCAGGTCAAAGTGCGGCGCCAATAGGCAATTCGAACAAAGGCTGCAATATTACGCACACTACTTGTAAGTGCAATAGAATGGGTCTGAAAATTCCATTGGCAGTCATCTAATCAAAGGTGTTAGAATGGATGGCTTAAATTAATATGCACATTCTTTTTAAGTCTTGCCATATTTCATGCAGTAGTAATCCACCTTTATAGGTACCACTCTTATAGTTGGATGCAGAACTCCAAATAATAACAGCAGAAAAAAGTTGTCTGTTGCTGCCTGCAACCTGGCAGTCTGTTTTATTTTAAATATCCACAGTTAATAAATAGGTCATAATTATTATAATAAACTCAACATTGCAAAGCAAAAGAAATGAGGATATAAATAAAAGCATTTAACCTGACATATACTCAAGGAAATAGGGGTGGTTACATGAACTGTACGTTTCTGTTATGATACATCCAGAGCTTGGCAATTCTTGGCTGCTATCTTATCCCCCTCCCTTTCTTTCATATGTCTCTTGCACATGCCGCACACCTTAGAGTGTTCTTTATACTGTCACCTTGGTTCAGTGTTCATCTGAAATCCCAACTGTGTTACTCAAGGCCAAAACAGACATTAGTTTAAATCTGTATCTAGCAGCTAAGCCTTTTTAAAAAATATTTTTACAGTATAGTATGCACACAGGGCCCTTAATCTGGATCAGGACTCTAGCATGGGTAGTGGTGGTGGTGGGTTTAAGATCCAGATTGTGCCCCCTAAGCGTACTCTAGAGTAAAAAGAAAAGTGGGAAAGGTGTAGCTGCTAGATATGGATTTAAAATAATGTTTGTTTTGACCCTGAAGAAGGTAGAAACCAAAATGCTTAACTAAACCATTTTATATACAGTAAAGATCAGTGAAGATCAGGTGCACAGGTGTTTTTTGTTACCACAAAACCACCATAGTGTGTGTGTGATACGCACACACATCTCTCCTTTCCTCCTCCTCTCCCCCCCCCATATATTTCACTGGGCCCCTTATCAATATTTTTAAAGGATATGAGTAAATACCATTAGAGACATTATTACCAAATGATATTAACAAATGCTTTGGAAATGAGGTGGAGGCTGGACACACCTATGCCAACAATAAAATTAATAGATCCTGTTCATCTTCTGACTTTCTAAGGCACAGAGTGGTAGTGAAAAATGACCTTTATGTTTCGGTCAAGTATTAGCCACACCAGTGTGATTAAAGCAAAAGGACCTTGTAGATCTCTTGCCTGGTGCTGCTGGGGTATTTGTTCTAACCAGTGCTTTTTTTCTGGAGAAAAAGGTACCGGAACTCTTGGATTACATTTCCTCGGGAGTAGATGGCGATTAAATTGTAATGCAATTAATAGAAGAAAAGGTGCTGGAACTCAGTTCCGGTGAGTTCCACCAGAAAAAAGCCCTGGTTCTAACCCAGGTATAATCTAAAAATGATTCAAAGCTACCTCATCCTGTGTACTGTAGGGATTAGCCTAGAACCTAGTAGCTACATCTCATAGTTTTGAAGTCTTTGTGCACTTTTTTTTTAGCTGTTTGGATTACAAAATGGCAGGGGAAAACCACACAGACCAGGTTATAATGCTGTTTACTAAATAATGCTGTTTACTAAAACAGAAGTAGTTGTGACTGACAAGCTCTGACTGAATTCTGGCAGTTTCTAAGCAGATGGTTAAATCACCTCTTTTTCAGACTGCTGAGCCAGCCTTGATGTTAAAAACATGATGTAAATATATTTATTTTGACTTAAATCCAGTGTCATGCTAGTGGAATTCCTCCATCTCTCCTCCCCCACTCCAGCCCTCCATGCTGCCTCAAAATCTGGTCCAGAGGGTTTCTCGGGCTTCCAGAGCAGATTCTGATGGCACGTGTGGGGCTATGGAGGGGGGAATTCCCCCTGCCCGGGCGGTTTCACTAATGGAACTGCTTCTGTCAGCAGAATGATAGCATTGGATCTAACCCCTTGTGAGTTTTTCAGAAAGAATATATTAAAAGAATATTTAACATCCCAAAATGCAATTAATAAATAAACCAAATGGGGAAATTTTTTTGTAAAGCTTGCAAAAGTTTTGCTTTGTTTTAATTTTTCAGTTCTTCCAAGTAACTTCAAAATTTGAAGATGTTGATCCTTTATGAATAAACATCTTCAGACTTTGATGTTACTTAGGACCAAACTAGGCATAACACTAAATGTGTCATTGGCAATCACATCAGTGTTTGGTGTGTGTTTTTAAACTGATAACAGGCATAGAGGAGCCCTGGTTTTCTCTGTGACCTCAGTGTGTAGGTAGGGGAGGTTTAATTCTTTTCTCCTCTATTGAGGTCCCAGCAAAAAATGCTGCCCCTTCCACACCTTCTATTATTTATTTATTTATTATATTTATACCCCACCTTTTTTCCTGCAAGGAACCCAAGGCGGCTTATATAATCCTCCTCCTCCTCTCCATTTTATCCTCACAACAACCCTGGGAGGTAGGTTAGGCTGAGAGTCAATGACTGGCCCAAAGTCATCCAGTGAGATTCATGGCCGAGCGGGGACTAGAACCCGGATCTCCCGAGTCCCAGTCCAACACTCTAATCACTACGCCACACTGGCTCTCGAATTATCCCTGGAATGGAAGCTACTGTTGGCACCAAGTTAGTTTGGCCTTACTGTTGCCCATCCTGATTCTTTTGTCAGAGATGAACCTTGCTGCGTGGTTAAACCCATGGTTAACTCTCTCCTGTTGAGACCAATGGGACTGAAAAATGTATAACTTTAGCTGGGTCGTGACATGTTGACTCTTGTAGTATTACCAACCATCATGCCTAGGCTATTTCCCTTCTCTGTAGTCCATTTTGGCCTGTGTACACCATTGCCCTCACCCAAGCCTATCCCAATTAATGTTTCCTTAAACATTCAATCAGCTTTCCCTTTGTTCTTGTGTCCCCAAACTAGCTCATACCCCGTTGCCAAAGTACTCAAGAAAGCCAGTGACCAAGAGAGAAAGCAAATTCAGCCTGGAATGTCAGTATTCTATAACCACCACCACACAATTCATAGCTGAGTTTTTAATTATCTGCTTTGTTTTAAAGTTAAAAAAATGATAACGTTGGGTTTTTACAGCACTTCAGTAAGAATTGTTTTAGTGTTTCGAAATTTGGGATTGGCTAAAAGTGGTTTTATCTGATGATGTGTGCTTTGCAGTGTACTTTACTTTACAAGTATAACCTGGGTGTTCCTGGTCTTTCATATTCCAACTTATATAAATTTGGAACTGCCAAGTGTAAGCAGTTAGATGAAAGCTTGTTTTCTATTTATAAGCTCAGTAACCAGTTCTATGCCTCTGGGTACCTTTGAAACAGGTATTACTTAGTGTCATTTACTGTATTTCAGAGGACCTGAGGGCAATAAGAGCCAAAAACAAAGCATTGCATAACACACACACAAATTTAACACCAGGAAACTTGGAATGTAATCCTTACAAAGCCCCCAATGGCTTCAATCTTAAGATCTGGAGGGTTGGGGAGGCCCTCCAAGCAGGGGCCCTGCTAGAGGAGGGGAAATCATCACCCAGAGTCAGGCATCATACATAGAAGGTCAGAGATGTTGGAGAAATCCGCAACTGACTCAAATGAGTTTGGATTTCTATGAATCTGACCCGCGGATTCTGTAGCAGACCATCTTTTCCTGAGTCACACGAATTCCACAGATCTGTGGACTGTTTTTTTTAAAAAAAACTTTCCATAATTTTATGCAAATTTAGTCATACAAATACTAAAAATTAAAAAACACCGACCAAAAATGCACATCCCCCTCCAGACTAAAGTATGAAAAAGTGCATTGGGGGGGGGGATTTGCATATTTGGGGGGGATTTGTGCATTTGCACAAAATCTGATTCCATCAATGAGTGGCTGACAGACTGAAAGGTGCCTGAAAATCCACAAAACACAGATGGAATGGATTTGACAAAGTCCATACATCCCTCTATATTATAAGGTGCCTCTGCCTGAATTGGGACAATTTCCCCCTTTGCAGCAGCCCCATGCATCCCATACCACATTGTGGAGCATAGACATATCCATGGACCATGCTAATACTGGTTTTGAAATGTTCATTTTATTTTAACGAGTCTGTTTTTCCAAGTCGAATGCCTCCCCACTTTTCCATGTTAGCTCTCATGTACCCCTTTAACTAACTAAAAACCAATGGCAAATGTGATTGCAGTTACCCCCTTGCTCTGCTGCAGTGCACAACTGTCACTTGCCCAGGACAAGGTTACCTCTCCTGGAACGAGGCTATTTCCCCATCTTCCCCGTCCCCACTGCCGTATTTCTGTTGATCTCACAACAATGATGCAGGATCAGAGTGAGATGGACCCGCAAGCAAAAGCTGTTCTTGTTGCTCCAAAAAACATTACCATCTGTACAAACCCAAAGCATGCCTAGTTTGAAAAACAAGTCCACCACCTGATCATGAATCAGCCATGATTCTGGAGAAGTGCTGTTGATAAAGCAGGTTTTTGTCTGCCTGAGAAAACCATGCAGAAAGGGAGCTACTGCTGGGAGAAGGATTCTATTCTAATGGTTGCCTGCCTTATCTTAGAAAACTATCAGGAAGCAGGGCCGGTGCTACCATTAGGCCAACTAGGCGGCTGCCTAGGGCGCTGGGCTAAAGGAGGCGCCAGAAATGCCTTGGGGGAAAAAAAATACATCACGTATTTTACGAAGTTTGTTTTACCAATCATGTCCTGTGGCGAGGAAGGGAAGTTGAAAGAAGCGCACCCCTCCCTCTCTCTCCTCCAGCTCGTTACCAGGAACAGCAGCAGGCAGGCTCCTCCTCACAACCAGCATCAAAAGAGGCAGAGAAGGCTACAGACTGGAGGAGGGGAGGCGGGCAGGGGCCAATGATGGGAGGCTGGTGGGCGGCTGTAAGGATGCACCTGCAAACACCTCCTTTGCCTTCCCTCTCAAGGATGCACCTGCAAGCACCTCCTTCGCCTTCCCTCCCTCGCGTGAGCCTCAGGTTCCTCAGCTCAAGGTCCCCTGAAAGCAGTTATTTCCAGCAACCAGGGAGGGAGGGAAAGGTATTTTAAGCTACCTGGGGCTCCAATGTTTTAATTATTTACCATGCTGTTTCTGTGTTTTGGTTTTAAATGGTTTTAGGATGCAATCCTATGCGTGTTTGGAGGGGGGGGGGAAATCCTACAACTCCCAGCATTCCCCAGCCAGCCATGCGCAATCCTATGCACGTTGAGGTAGAAAAAAGCCCCACAACTCCCAGCGTTCCAACAGCCAGCCATGCTGGCTGGTGAATGCTGGGAGTTGCGGGGCTTTTTTCTGCCTCAACGTGTTTAGGATTGTGCCCTGAGCTGTTGATGTTTTCTTTACTGTACTTTGAATATTGTTGTCTGCCTTGAGCACTAGGCTGGTAAAGGGAAAGACAGGATAATATACATTATTCTGATAAAGAAATATTGCAACAAAGTGATAGAGAGAGGAGGGGAAGTAGCAAGTTTCGTAAATCCCCTCCTAAATTTGAACCAGATGATCCACGGGCTCTCTCTTTGCTATGTTTCTACTACATGCATCCCCCCCCCTGCAACCCAGAAGGTGTACGAGTCAAACCGGTGTCTCTGCACCTCCACCCTGCGAGGTAGGACAGGCTGCAAGACGCCCTTTTGTCTCTATTCCTCACAGGTAGCGCCACCACACCTCTCTCACATCCTTTTTTCATATCCCTTGTGCTGCCTGCAGGAGGAGACAGGCTTTTACATATATATGGAGTAGGAGAAGGCCCTTGGGAGTTCCTGGCATAGCTGGGCTGATGTTGCCTCTTTGCTTTCCTCGTGAACACAAAGGAAAAGTCTCAAAGTCCACAAAGTTTTTCTATGGGGCTCGGCAGTTCCCAGGGAGGGAAATTTATTTCATAATGGGCATAGGGCTGGAGGGAGGGAGGGCTCAAGTGGGAAGGGGGGGCGCTAAATATCTGATCTTGCCTAGGGCACCAAATTGCCTTGCACCGGGCCTGTCAGGAAGTAATTGTATAAGAGGACCTAGAGCTTGTGAGCCTCAGATGGCAGTGTGTAACAACTGGCTCCATGAGGACTCTCTGAATATAAATAAAGTATGTTCAGATAAAGGTTGAAAAAGTTAGCACACAGTTTAAGGCGCACAAGCATAATTTTAAATGCACCAAGACAAGCCAGTCCTAAGATAGTGGGCAGCTTGGAGAACTTCATTTGAAACTGAAATGTGGCATCTAAGCACAGTGCCAGCCATTGTTTGCAAGGCATTTAAATCATGGTATGGACCCAACAGGTCAGTAAAAGTAGCAATGGTACTATCTGACAGAATAAAATCAGTGCTGTCCTTCTACCACTGTCAGGAAGTCTATCGCCTACTTTCTCACTGTTGTGATGAATGTGAATCTTTGTTGTTCTACTTTTGGCTTTGCTTCAGAGATGGGTGTGGGTGTGTGTTTTTAAAAAAACAAAGAAACCATAATTCTTAATTATCCATTTATCTTAACAGAGGCTTCAGGGTATTACCTTGCTCTTACCTTCCAAAGCGGTGATTTACTTTGACATCTTAGCTTGCTTTTCTTTCTTTTCTTTTCTTTTTAATGTACATTATAATCATACAGACTGTTGTTGGTTGGGATTCTGGGAGACAGCTGCTTTTCCAAAGAAGAAGAAGATTAAGAGTATTTCTATAGCACCAAATAGCCAAAGCTCTCTAAATCTTGTAATGATGCAGTTGTCTTAAATGTGTCCCACACGGCTTCGTTTCATACATAGATGTTTGCTTTTTCCTCCCTCCCTCTCTTCCCTCTTTTCAGGGTCTTTATGTCTTCGTGGTATATTTTATTCTACACAACCAGCTCTGTTGCCCTGTAAAAGCAAGTTATACAGTTGAAATGAATGGACATACAAGTCCAGGTTCAGCGTTTTTCACTCACGGCAGTGGCATGCCCCCAGCAGGAGGAGAGATCAGCAAATCTACTCAGAACCTGATCACTGCTATGGAAGAGGTACCTTCATTACTTTATCTCTGCATACTAATAATGAATGTACAGTGTATTAAACTTCGAAATGCAGAAATGAGGCTGTGTAAATGTGTACATTCTGTGGATGGTTGAATGGCTCTTGCAGAACTGGATTCAAATCTCATCTCTGCCTCAAACTCATTGCATAGCCGTCTCAGTTTCTTGCCTGTATGGCTGAAATAATAGCAATCTACATCAAAAGGTTGTTGTCAAGCAGGCATGCTAAACATTGTATAAGAGTTTGTGTGTGTATGTATGTATTTATTTATAGCTCCATTTATATGCCTCTTTCTCATTAAAGAAAGAGCACTCAAAGCAGGTCACAACAAACATGTATAATAAAATGGCACTGCAAATAATAAAAGACTAAGAGTGCAACTGTATACAGGTCTACTCAGAAATAAGCTCCACTGAGCTCAATGGGACTTGCTTCCAACTAAGTGAATATAAGATTGCAGCCTCAGGCAACTGGGAGTAAGCCCAGTTGAAATCAATGGCATTACCTCTGAGTAGACATGTATAGGATTGCACTGTAATAATATAATTTCATTTATTACATTTCTATACCACCCAACAGCCAAAACTCTCTGGGTGGTTTACAAAGATTAAAACCTTAAAAATACATCACACACACACACACACACACACACTACACACAGAGAGACACATATATCTAAAACGATTTTTTTTAAAATCAACAAGAAGAAAAAACCCAGGACCTAATTAAAACCTCATCATATGCTGCCAAATTCCTGAAAGAAGATAACAATATTGGTGCCAGACGGGCCTCTTCGGGGAAATCATTCCATACTTGGGGGGCCACCACAGAGAAGGCCCTCTCCCTTGTTGCCATCTTCTGAGCCTCCTTCAGTGAATAGGTAGGTTCATGCTGGGAGAGGCTTTATAGGTCAAAACCAGCACCATGAATTGGGCTTGGAAACATACAGGCAGCCAATGCAGGAGAGCCAGAGTCGGTGTTACATGTTCGGACCTTCTTGTCCCTGTTTTCAATCTTGCTGCCTCATTTTGCACAAGCTGCAGCTTCTGAACCATCTTCAAATGCAGCCCCATGTAGAGTGTATTGCAGTAATCTAACTTGGAGGTTACTGGATCATAGACAACTAGAGCCATGTTATCCCTGTCCAGATTGGGACATAGCTGGGCCACCAACAGAAGTTGGTAGAAGGCACTCCGTGCCACTGAGCCCACCTGAGCCTCAAGTGATAAAGATGGCTCCAGGAGAACTCCCAAGCTACAAACCCGCTCCTTCAGGGGGAGTGCAATCCCATCAAGAACAGGTTGAGCACCCTCCATCCAGTCATAAGAACCACCCACTAATAGCATCTCGGTCTTGTATTATCACTACTATTGGCAGCAGTACAAAAATAAAATCATTGGACACACAGAAGACACACAGATTGCTAAAAGTCTGGGAAAAAGCAAGGTGGTTTTTTTTACTAGTCATCTAAAAATTCCAGTGGAGCAGGCCTACTGGATTTCTCCTGGGGCATGCTGGGAATTGTAGGCCTTTTTTTCCTGTCTAAACATGCATAGGATTGTGACCTTAAAAGTCTATAACAGCACCTTAAATTTGGCACAGAAACAGACTGGTAACCTGTTCAGGTCAAAAAAGAATCAGTGGTGTGTGCATATTGCTTCCACCTCTGCTGCTGCATTTCATAGCTGGTGATTTCTGGACCATTTTCAAAGGCAGTCCCACATTTACCACATTACAGCAGCCAAGTCAAGAAGCTGCATAGTCTGCAACCTCCAGAGTAGGGCGCAGCGGGTGAATCAGCCAAAGGTGGGGAAACATGTTGCTGACATTGTCTGTCAGCTGGGTGTGTAAAAACCATGCTGGATCCATGTGTACTTCATAACTGTGAGTGCCATATACAATCATAAATGTTCATTGCATTTGCATCATGGCCTTTCTCAGCGTGGTGTTTTATTATCGCAGCTAACTGTGTGAGAGAGTGACTTGCTGAAACTACACAGGGCCAAACTTCAAGTTACACAAGAGATCAGTGATTGTGGTGTCCTGATACTTTATTTAAATTATAAAGCAGCCAGGGGGGAGAGGGTAATCCTTTTCCCATAGTGTTTTCCCATTCCCAATGGGAAGTCCTACCCGCTCCAACCCCCGAAGCTGTTGTAGGACAGCAAGAGATTAAATCAAACATAATGTTTAGTTTGGCCCTCGGTGAGTTTCACAGTTGTTAGGGATTTGAACCAGTGATCTCCACGTCCAAACACAACTACTATACAGCACTGTCTGTCTAGTAGTAGTAGTAGTGGTAAACCAATTCACAATTTGTGTCTGTTAGTCACAGGCAAGTAACATTATTTTGTGTAATAACTCCAGCATGGTCCAAAGTTACTTTTTAAATTATTTGTCCAAACATTTAGAGCCCACTTTTAACCTCAAGCGAGCTCAAGGGGCTAACAACAACAGTTAAAAAGATAACAGTTAAAAGGATAACAATTAAAATAACAATAATCCACTAAAAGCCACCATAAAACAATAAGGCAGTAGAGAAAAAGAAAATGAATACAAACAACAAATCAAAAATAATTTAGGGTGCAATCCTATGGCCATTAGACAGAGTCTAGACAGCCATAGAAGAACTCGGAGTCCCAACTCTGACCTCCGAAACGTGCTCCAAGGTCGGAGCTGGGACCTTGGAGTGCGTTTCAGCGTACCCTCCCCCTGCCCTCGCAGCCTCCGCGGAAGGAACCGTGCCGGCTGCGGTTCCGAGGTCACAAGACCAACCTCAGAGCTGGAGTTTTGTGGGCGGGGAGGGGAGGAGACAGGCTCCACCAGCATATGTAGTATCCTGGCAGTGCCTCAGCCTCTCCTTTTCACGCTCCGGCGGGGGGGGACGACGACAGTGTTTTGCAGGGCAGAAGCACAGAGGCAACCTTTGCCTCCGCACTCCTCCTGCCCTGCATGGTAGAATGCCTGTAATCCTCTGAGTTCAGAGGGTTACAGGCAGCCTCACTGGATTGTGCTGCCCAATGGACAGTTTTTTAATATTTAAAAAAAAACCACTTCAGTAAGGGAACAACCAGTTACGGCCCAAAAGCCATCCAAAAAAGGGAGATTTTAAACATCTTACAGAAGGCCGTTAGAGAGAGGTTGAGACAAGCCTTCCTCGGAAGAGAGTGCCTGAGCCTGGCATAGCCACTGAAGAGGCTCCCTTCCTTGTCCCAACAAAATGTATTTCTGGGAATGTTGGGACATACAGGAGGGCCTCTGGTGATTTTCTCAATAGGCAGGCAGGTTTGTAGGGAAGAAGGCAGTCCTTTCAATATCCTGGTCTCCAACCATAAGGCAGGTTTGATGTTGCTGCTGTAAAGCTTACCGCTCCTTTTGCACTGCTTTCACCTCTTTGTAATCTCTTTGGACGTTACCCATCCTATTACAGAGTCCACGATAGATACACATGGAAATTAGTCCACAGTTTGATATCAGTTACACAGTTCACCTTTTTAGTTGTTTGTAGTTCTAGCAATTAGTTATTAGACAAAAGAAAGGTACCTTGGCAAGAATACATGTACATTACCGGTAGTTCACCAAGAACAGCTAGTGTAACTGGCTACATGCCCTGAAGGAGCAGGGAACAGTCCTGGAAAACAGTCTCATAAAATAACCTCTTAAAAGATTAGTGATTGGAAAACAAATGCTTTTTCACGAAAAAAAGGCTTCCACGTAAAGAGGGTTTTTTTAGGATGACATTATGTTTCTTTAGTCTTAGCTACTGACTGGGTTCAGACAACATGATAACCCACACACAAGGATTGAGTATGGGTTGAGTGTGGGTTGTCGTTGAAACGTGGGTTATCGTCTTGTCTGAACCCAGCCGAGATAACAAACCATGGTGAACAACCCACAGTTCACAACCCAACAACAAACCATGGGTTCTCTTCATGGGTTGTTTGTGGTTAACAAGCCATGGCTTGCTAGCACATCTGGGTTCGGACAACACGATAACCCACATCTCAACAACAAGCCACAGTTCAACAACAACCCACACTCTACACATACTCAACCCTTGAGTGTGAGTTATGGTGTTGTCTGAACCCAGTCACTCTGTGTCTGGGGAAATTCTTCATGATGAGGTAAATAGGGTTGATGTTGTTTTCACAACCTGTACATTGATAGGACCAGAATATTTGGGGGGAACTTTTGCATGTCAATAAAGGCAAAGTATTTATATCCTGGTTGCGGAAATCAATAACATCACTGGGAGGATGAGGGGTCCATGCAAACTCTTATGCAGAGAGTCATTTCTTGCAACTTCTGTAATAATTTTACACTTCTTATTCAGAGGTGCAGTGGAGCCAGGGCTCACAGGGAGGAACGCAGCACCAGCACTTTTTGATTAGCAGGGATGCTGATGTCTTCTGCCACCTCTCTGACTTCCCTGGTTCCTCTGAGTTTAGCTGAAATCCTCACAGTAGCTGGGGTTGGGGGATGAATTCTGTTGTAATTCCCTATCCTGTAAATTATAAATGTCCTGTTGTAAATTGTAAATTCCCTGTTGTAATGCAAATTATTTTGGGAGCATTTGGTCTTGAACGGCAGTTAAAACCCATTAGCTTTGCAAAAGACCTGCTCCTAGCAGATGAATACTGCTAGAACTGCTTTGTTGATATGGATCAACACAGCTGCCTGCATTTTTAGATGCTCCTTGGGGGTGTGGCTATGGGAACTGTCATGATGAGTGCCTGCACTTCAAAAGTTACCACTACACCACTGTTCTTAATACTTCTGTCAAGATGCCAGCAGACTGGGAGAGGGCATCGTTGAGGCCAGCCAGCCAGGCCAGTGCTGTCTTTAAGCAGAGCCCACAGAATGGCAGTGCCTATACGACTCCTGGAGGGTTCAGTAACAGTTCCTTGGTGGCTGATGAAGAATCACAAGAGTTTGATGACCTAATATTTTCTTTAAAAACTGGTAAGTGCATGTTTTCTTCTTTTCAAAGAACCACCTCTGATGTTTTGAAATATGGGGGGGGGGGGTTTACTAATGTAATCTGACAGACAGTTCAAATTAGAGCAAATAACTTGTTTTAGCACCAATGTTTATTTCCTGTGCTAAAGTTAATATGCAAATTATTTAAAAGAATTACAAAAGGAAAATTGAATTCAAAAGCATTAAGCTTTTGTCTTGTTTGTACAGATGTCAGGAAACCAAGCTAGTCTGGAATGTTTAGGCTGCAAACTTACATGGGGTAATTCCCATTGAACTCATTGGGGCTTACTTCAGAGTAGACATATATAGCATTGCATTGTTAATGAGTTTTCTCAAGTGCTTGACTTAAGGTGCTATTGTAAGCCGTTTAGACAGAAAAAAGGCCAACAATTCCTAGCATTTGTTGTAGGCCTTTTTTCTGTCCAAGCTTGCATAGGATTGCACCCTTAAAGTAGCATGTAGGAAAGAAATGGTATTCTTGTAGGAGCAACATCCTTAACTGTTTCACACCTGTACCAGTGCTACCAGATATCTTACATGAATGTCCTTCAGCTCACACTTGTTTGCATTTGTATGGAAGAGGTTGTATGTGCACCAGAAACACTATCATGGACTTGGGATTGTGTGTCTGTGCTGATTTAGGCTCCCAAGAGGTATATGAAGCAGAAAACCAAGCTTGTGGTTTAAGAAACAGGTTGGGATTGATTCTGGGTAATCAGTGCAAAGCTACAGGGTTGAGGCAGTTACAGTAGGAGGAGAGGCAGGTAAAGTGGATGAAGTCACAGCTGAATTGTCTCCTGGGTATCCAATGAGCCCCAGTAGCTCCTTCTGTACCTCTACCCCCTGATCCATCCTTGCCCCTATAGATCTCTTTCTTCCTCCTGTTGTCCTTGGCTTTGCCACAGACCACCTCCTGTGCATCCCTAACAGCCTTCCCTGTTTCCAGACATGACAGCATTGGATATAAGAATACTGCTTAAAAAGGCATGAAGTGACGTGTGTGTGTGTGTGTGTGTGTGTGTGTGTGTGTGTGCACTGCGTGCCAAGTTATACAACTTTCTTTTGAAAATAGTAGGGTCAATTGAATTAATGTTGAGGACAAATTTTGAGTGCCCTGAAGAACTAGTTCAGGGCACGCCATGTCACATAGGCACAAAGGCCAGACTGGGCTGCCGGCCTGAGACATCTTAAACTTGCTTTACAGGTACAGCAAGTTTCCCAGGAAAACCAACTCCTCAGAGTGCCTTAACTACAACCTGCATATGAGTTCAGTGCAATTTAGATGGATAGATCATTTCAGCTGAACTCTTTGTGGGTCCCCAAAGATTTCACATCTGACTTCCTGTTTCAGACAGTACTACAAAAGAGTCATGCTTTATTGCTAGAAAGGGATACTTGTATATGAAATACAAACTGCTCTATTCTTTATAGTGTCTCTGTGTTGAAGAAACCTTAATGTAGGGATCCCCAACGTGGCGCTTGTGGGTGCCATGGCACCCACGTGCACCTCCAAGGGTGTCCACAAAGCTCTCCACTCTCTGTCCCATCAAAAAAATTGTTTTAAATAAAATCCGTGGGAAATGTTAGGGCAGTCTTCTTTCTCTCCCTTTCTAGCCTCACTATTTCTATCCCTCCCTACACCTCTTTAGCTTGCTGCTTCCCCACCCTTGGCCTCTAGCCTTGCTCTATCTTTATCCCTTCACCTTCCTGTTTTCCCCTCCCACCCAGCCTCTAGCTTCACTATTTCTTTCCCCACCTCTTTACCTTGCTGTTTCTCCCCCCTCCTTGCATCTAGCCTTGCTCTTTCTCTCCCGTCTACCTCTTTGCCTTGGTATCTTCCCCTCCTTTCCAGCCTCTTGCCTCACTATTTTTCTTCCCCTCCCCCACTACCATCTCTTTAGCTCATGTTTGACTAGCCAGGCCCCCACGGCAGCCGTTATGTGACTAGCCACATCCTCCATGGGAGCCATTTTGTGGTGGTGCCCACTACACTTTCTCAAATTACCAAATGTGCCCACAGGTGCAAAAAGGGTGGGGATCCCTGCCTTAATGAATACATGTTTACACAGAATGCATGAGAAATTAGTAGGAATATCAAGAGCATAGGCCAGCCTTCCCCAACCCAGTGTCCTGCTGATGAGTTGGAGTACACCTCCCATCATCCCCATGCTGGTTGGAGATGATGGGAGTTGTGGTCCAACACAACTGGAGGACACCAGGTTCGGGAAGGCTGGCATAGGCTCTCGAACATGCACATTATGTGGGGACAAACATTTAAGACCAGTGTTGAAACAGCAAGGTAAGATCTGATATTGAACAACCTAACTCTATCGAGTATTGGAACACACTCATTGGCCCATTCAGACAGCAGATGGCACTGCAGGGACCTTGCTGGTTCTGCAAGCTAGGCTGTCACTCAGCAGTCAGCACACTTTTTGTTCAGAACTCTGGTTCAAAACGGAAAGCAGTGTCAGCTTCAGATCCCAGTTTCCTTTTTGTGACTTCAAGATGGGCAGAGCTGATAAAGAAGCTAGGCTACCATTATTAGCAAGAGAAAGTGAAAGACAAACTTTGCCATTATTGTTGGAAATATGTAGGCACAGCTGTGGAGAAAGCCAACCTAAGCCCCCTGCCTGACACACACACACTCACCAAGGAGGGGGGAAGGAGACCCAGGGGGGGGGAGACTGTGAGAGTTGGACTGACTCGGGTTCAAAAGCTCCCCTAGCCAATGACCCTCAGTCCCAGTCACGCAAGCGGAAGGAGGAGATAACAGCAGTTAATAAAGATTAAAGAGTTTATTTGTAAGACCCAATTACATGGGATTAAGGCAATCAATGCATCTCTACTCACTACATCATAGCAGACTCAAAACCTATACCCCAGTGGTAAGGCTAGATGAAGTGAAGTACAAGAGACATGTCGTGTCGAGACGAGCAAGCAGCAGAGAAGAGAGATGAAGAGGAATGACGGAAGCAAGCAAGTGTGCTAGCTTATATACCCCAGACCCTGCATCTATGAATAGGATATTACTCACCCAGTTGCACAACCTACTCATCAACATGTTTACCCCAAATCTGTTCAAGGCTGCTGAGTCATGTCACCTCGAGACCATGTCTCCTGACTAAAGGCCTTGTATACTTGAACTCAAGTAACACCCACCAGCTCAGGTGATAATCCCGATGTCAGGTGGTAATCTCGTTCTGCCTATGCAAAACCTAACATCCCCCTGCTTTTGCATTTGCGCAGAATGTGGTTATTTACCTCATACAACAGCAACAGCTTTGTTGACATCTGATGCTGTTCCTTCATCTATGGACTTTGATAAAAAAACTTTCTGCAGGAATGACTTTACCTGTCAGAAATTTGAACCACCATCAAATCACTTCTGATGTATCCCTCCTTATGACACAGTTTTATCTGCAAACCCAAAACGTTGTGTATTGCTATCTGCCTGCAGCATAGCAATCCTGCCTTGGTTTCCTGAAAAAACTGTAATAGGTTTTTCACATCAATCTCAGCATCATTTAAACATTTTTTTTTACAATTGAAACTATTTAAACAAATGCATTCAGTTCAGCTTCAGTTGAACTCTAACTTTTAAATGATTGTTTCTAACAAAATCAATCAATCAAAGTATGGTTATAAAAATAACAAACTTCAGGTGTGTTCTTGTTGTTCTTACTATCACAACCACAACTGGCATTTCTGTGAATCTGTAAGCCACCTGTGCTCTGACTTGTAACTCTTAGTCTGAAGTGTGATGTTCCTTCCAGATAACACTCAACTCCTTTTCAGAGCTCTCCAAGCATGTCCTGTTGGTCTAACAGTCTGCCTATCACACTGACAGCAATATCTGGCCTTGTTGCTTGTACAGTAAAGCTCAACAGCCCAATGCTTCTGTGTAGCATTCAAACTGCTTTTCCATCAGCATGTGCTTGAAAATCCTCAATTATTTGGAGTCTCTCACTGAGTTAACTATCTCCAAAATTCTCAATCACATCCATGATATTTCTCTGGTTTGTTGCAGTAAGATACTGCCCTCTTGGTTCTCCCTCAACCTCTATTTACAAATAAACAGTTGATCCACCACCAAGCAGTTTCATTTTCAATGAAATTCCAAACCCTGGATCAATTATATCATATTGCTTTTATCTGTCCAGAAAAAACAATAGATCATCCATCTAAACAAAGTACATACAGTCTATGTCCCTGTTCCTTCTGTTTAACAAACAAACATTGATCTGCCTCTCTGTGCAAATCTCAATTCAACAATGTTTGAGTTCAAAACAGAATTCCAGCCTCCAGCTGATTTCTAGCTTTTCTTAAAGAAAAATCTCAGACAGTTTTCCAAAGACTTCCTCTCATTTAAAATGCTTATGTTCCAATATTTCAATTGTGAAATATTCTTACATCTTCACATTCTTAAACATCAGTCTAACTGTTTCCAAAGCAAATTGTTGTTGCACTCACTTATGATTATCCTGCTCCTTTTAACTAAGCAAAAATCACAAGCAACCAATCTTGCTATTTGTCATATAACCTTTTCCAATCTGGTTAGTTTTCACTTAAAAAATCTATCTGGTAACAATGAGTTCCATGGACTGCTGTTTGTTTCCCAGCTTCCATGTTTTGTTCTTTATCCAAAGAATTCAACTTAGCTTGCATAGCCTGAAGCTATGGTTTAGCTTCCTTAACAGACAATTTTTCACCTCTTTGAAATTTTGAAGTTTCAAATGGCTTTTCCTGCAAATTCATCCTGATATCTCACAGGTTGTTTGACTCACCTGTTCCTTACCTCATCAGTTATCAGGTTCCTGTTTCAATAAATTTGCACCAATGATGAACAATCATTTGTTTAGTCTCTACTAAACCAAATGTGTATCAGTTTGTCAAATTTACCTGACTGTCTTTCAGCAAATGCTTTTCTATTCTGACTCTGCCCTTGATGCATCCCCTGCATTAACAGAATTAATTTTGAAAAATGATCTCACATTTTCATTTAGCATTATACTCAACACTTCTGGATAATCTCACTATCCAAGTGTTGTTCATGTGAAACACAATATTCTCATTTCTAGAAAAATCTCATGTAAGCTCCCTTACAGATTTCTTCTAACTTTGAGGTGTATGTACCTACATATCAGATCCAAGATCCTGAAATGTTTCTCCAGAAGATTCCTCCTACTACACTACTTTCTATAAGGTGTACAGTTCAATACACAGAACTAAAACTTCTATCATGTACATAATCAAAACATTTAAGAGCTTCTACCCAAACCTCATTATCCAAATTAGTATCACCTCTTCTGAGTGTTTGTTTACTCTTCCACATAATCCATGTGTTCAATATCACATCCCGTTAGAAAGTCATCAAAACATGCACTGAATTGAACTTCCCTATATCTCAAAAGAAATAGGGAACATGGGTAATATGCTTGTTTCCCATCCAAGCACAAAACACCTTGACTCTGTTCAATACTCCAGCTTTCTATCTAACATGTACACAACCTGTACCTCGTGTATTGATCAATTGACATCATGAAATAACGTGCCTTTTCCTCTAAAAACCATCAGAGTATCCACAAGATCACCAAGAACAAATTGAATGAAATGAACTGGTTTTTTTTTCAGCTTGCCTTCCAGTTTACCTGTTGAAGCTAGCATCCCTTGTTTATGTGCACAAAATTACTTTCATGTGAAAATTACAATTTCCCAATGCTTTCCCCACCAGAGTTTGCATTTTCTTTCACAGGCCTGTAAATCTAAATGATCAAACATCATGTGATATGCATGCATGTACATGTCATACATATAAGCATTTAACTTTTTTTATAGTTGCATCAGTACAACTTTCCATTTCTTTATTACACCATTACAGTATAAAAGAAATAATCCATCTCTTAGCTTTGCCATATAAACATACCTACTTATTCAGTATTTTACATTTTGCTACAGAAAAATCCACAATATACTCAAGTCATATATACATTCAGTACATTTCCTGACATTTCAGAGAGCATATATTACACTTTCTTGAGTCCAAGTTATCCAACTTTCAAGAAATACATTTTCAAAAAACATGATTGTTAAACCTCTGACCATTTGCATAGTCTTCTTCCTGCTTATTTATGTCCAACACAGAAAACTTCGTTTAAACAATCCACTGTTTTCTGGTCACAACAAAATAATGTCCATTTTGTTATGTCCTGGGTTAAAACACAAAGTTTTCCCTTCAGCAGCACCCCTGCTGATTTCAAGCTCCTTCTTCTGTGATCCCACATGAAGAAAATGAAGAACAGCTTCACATTTTAAGCACAGCTTTCTCTGTTCAAAACTGCGCGCTGTTTTTCCCTGCTGCCCTAAAACCACGCCTCCGCTGGTTTGATACAGCCTCCGCTGTAGTATCAAGTTTCCTTTTTTTTTGCGACATGACGCTCCAGACGCTTTACCCACGTCAGACGTAATCCACGCATTTGTAATCCAAGCCACTTGTTGATACAATGCAAAAGATAGCTGATCCGCTGCTGTGTGAAGAAGAAAACTGTAAAAGAAATATGATCCTCCTGCTGTAGCCTTGACTCAAAGACACAGAGCCTCCTGAAGATATTTCTTTGCCCGATACAGCTCCTTAACAATCACTCCAGCAAGCTGTGGAAAACAAATCCTTGTGTCCAGCGTTGTTCACCTTTCAGCCTAGTAGCTGCCCGAACCTCGGATTTTGCCAAGCCTGGCACCTCCGTTCCAACTGCTTCCAAAACGAAAAATCCTCCGTCTCTCTGTGCTGCATTCCAAGCCGCTGTTATCAGCACTCAGCTCTAGCAACACTGCCTTCGCCTTCCGGTTTGTTTACAAACCGTTCTTACAAATAGTAAACAAATTCTTTAACTCTATAACTGCTGAATTTTTCCGAACTGCGTCTCTGTGGCTTATCTGCCCTTCAGAGATAACCATCAGATCGTTATCTGATCCTTATCTGGGCCCATAACCGATGTGAGAGTTGGACTGACTCGGGTTCAAAAGCTCCCCTAGCCCAATGACCCTCAGTCCCAGTCACGCAAGCGGAAGGAGGAGATAACAGCAGTTAATAAAGATTAAAGAGTTTATTTGTAAGACCCAATTACATGGGATTAAGGCAATCAATGCATCTCTACTCACTACATCATAGCAGACTCAAAACCTATACCCCAGTGGTAAGGCTAGATGAAGTGAAGTACAAGAGACATGTCGTGTCGAGACGAGCAAGCAGCAGAGAAGAGAGATGAAGAGGAATGACGGAAGCAAGCAAGTGTGCTAGCTTATATACCCCAGACCCTGCATCTATGAATAGGATATTACTCACCCAGTTGCACAACCTACTCATCAACATGTTTACCCCAAATCTGTTCAAGGCTGCTGAGTCATGTCACCTCGAGACCATGTCTCCTGACTAAAGGCCTTGTATACTTGAACTCAAGTAACACCCACCAGCTCAGGTGATAATCCCGATGTCAGGTGGTAATCTCGTTCTGCCTATGCAAAACCTAACAGAGACAACCAGTCTCCACAGATGCCAAAGGGGACAAACAACATCTACATAGAATCACCCCAGGGGGAAAGGCAGGAAGCATCACCAGGTTTGTCAATGCTCTTGCATATCAGCCCCATCTACATAAGACTTGAATACCTCTCCAGGGCAGACGCTTCGGCACCCCTAAGAAATGGCCACTCAACACTGTAGGATGGGACCATTAAGCAAGTGGCTTCAAAGGGACCCCATCCCACGGGGGTAAGGCGTCACCCCACCTGACCCAAAAGGCCGCCCCTCAGGGAGGGTATCAACCCACCTGATCACGGAGGGAGGGGCTACCTGAAACACCAAGGTATAAAACACCCTGCACAAGGGAACTTTTCTCTGGACCTGATCAGCAATCTTGCCCATGCCTGGGGTAAGGGAACGAAGGATCAGCAACCCCGGGAAACCAAGCTGAAATCACTGGCCGCTTGGGTTGACTGGACCCCCGGGAAACCAAGCTGAAATCACTGGCTGCTTGGGTTGACCGGACCCCCGGGAAACCAAGCTGAAATCACCCAGCTAGCTGCTTGGGTAGACCGGGCCTCCGCCGGGAACCCAGCTAGCCGCTTGGGTAGACCGGGCCCCGCCGGGAACCCAGCTAGCCGCTTGGGTAGACCGGGCCTCCGCCGGGAACCCAGCTAGCCGTTTGGGTAGACCGGGCCTCCGCCGGGGACCCAGCTAGCAGCGTGCAGTTGACCGGGCCTCTGCCGGGACCCGAGCTAAACTAACTAGCTGAGAGCCCTGAAATCACGTTGTCCTTGAGGTTTCTGCTTGCTACTTTGTACCGTACTGATAAGCTGTATTGCTGGCGTGGGTCTGAGTTTGTGAAGGTAATTTTGTAAATAAACTTGTTTTCTAAAAGATACTTTTGTGGCTATAAGTTATCCCTTTGTTCTGGGCTAAGGCGAGGCGCTGGGGACCTCGGAGAAGGCCCGCCCCAGCACCCGCTACCCCCTTAGCATTGAACCCGCGCAGAAGACCAGGTTGTCGGTCTTCCACTACAGCTTTCTCAGAAATCACATTCCCAGTGTGAAATCATTACATAGCCTTACAAGGCCTGATGTGCTTTAGTCTGAGAACATGCTGGCCCTATGAACTCTTAACCTTCTGTGGTAAACACTTTTAGTCTTAGCAGTCTGTCTGTGTACACCAAACAGTTTTAGATCATTGCTTCACAGGAAATTTGATATCCTATTGATATTCAAGCATAATGTTATTAGCTCCTAAAGATTTCATTTCTGACTTCAGAGATTGAATTAGGATTTCTTATAAAGGGATGTTGTGTTAAGGTTCAGAACCTGCAAAAGCACCAATTTAAATAACATCATAACTACGCTTAACATAAAGGTATGAAATGTGCAATGCAGGCCATTCCATTTGGTCCATTCTGTTTTTATTTTTTTTATGGTGGCTAGCAGCCGCTAATTTTGGGGACTCCATAGTGGGAGTATTCTGAAATAGCCTAGTCCCACCTTGACCTTTCTGTACCATTATTTCATATACCAATTCCATCTCTCTGAACTGAATTTTTCTATTTATAAGGAAACGGCAAGGGTGGACTCAGATAACCCAGTATTTCTCAGTCACTTTTGTTGTAAAGCTGGATCGTCTGAAGGGGTCCAAAATGCCATGGCATCTGAGGTCAACAGACTTGTGGAAGGCCTCGAAATATGGCTTACAAAAATCATGGTAGCAACAAATGGTAACTACCACAGATAACATCTGAACTATGCTTAATTCAAGAGTGGTCTTTTCCCCAAGATGTGTCAACAGATTATCTTATTCTCTACACCTCAGGGAACGGAATCACCCTCTTCTCTGGCCCTACACTTTAAAGTTAGGTGTCTAATCATGTACCATATAAATTAGGAGCGTATACTCCTCCATATAAAGTCTTGGCATTTTGTGCCTCCATAAAACTTATTTTTCCATCTATCTTGCTTTGAGGATAATCTCTTTCCTCCTGCCGCCTCCAAGTCATTACTTAATCACAGTGCTACCTGTTTTTAAAAACCAGCCATTCCCTGTCTCAGGGCCTTCTCCCCCCCCCCCCCAATGTCTCCTCTCTTAAAATCTTTTTATTTAGAAGTCATTGGCGAGCATAGCAGAACAATGTCACTTGGTCATTCCCTAAAACCTAAAAAGACAAAAAGAAAAGGTGAGTAATCCTGGGCAGCAAATGGACCTGTGAGGAATGAAACCTAATATGCCAAGTTTACCCTCTGATTTGCATTCCTCAACTTATTTGCTAACTGAGAAACTGGTAACATTTGGTCTCCTGCAAGCATAGCGTAGTCAGGACTCAGTAAGCCAGATGTATTGCTGGTACAAGTTCTCTGAAGCCAATGAACTTGCAACTGGGATCATTTTGCCCAGTCCATTGAGCCTCTGCTCATTTGTAACTGGATATATTGGAAACTAATGTCTGGTATTAATCTCTTTTGACATTACCATGTTTAATTATGCTTGTATGCACTTCTAAATAAATAGGAATTGCAAGTCTTGAAATGCCTAAATAGGGGTTGGGCAAATTTTTAATGCTTTATTTACTTTTCCTGGGACCAGAGCACAGCATGTTCACTCAGGAAACAGTACTCTGTCTGTGCCACTTGCAGAAGAAACAGGATGGAGGTGCGGAGAGGAAGCAGGGCTCTTCTTTTCTGCTTTTTTGTTCATGAAGAATTGAAACCCTGTTGAAGCTGTTTATGCCACCTGCCATTAGAAATGCATCTCTGTAGAGAAAATTCCTAGAGGTGTCACACTGACAAACCAATTCTTATCCTGATGTAATGCTGGTGCAAGGAATCCTTCGGCTAGTACAGGCCGTGGCCAGGCTCCCCTAAGACAGCATTATTGCTATCTAGAGAGCACCACTGGCATTGTGCAAACACTGGCAATGGCCCCTCGAGGACCCGGTCCCCGTGCAGGTGTTTTCTTTGCAGGTGCAAAACTCGGATAGGGCAGGGAGGGGGAGGGGCTTAGGAAGAACCAGAAGAAGTGACTATAATCCCTTCTCATGTCCCGGGGGTTACGTGCACATTCAGTGCTGTGTGCTCATTAAAGGTGACAGGGTTCCATGAAGATGCAACAAGGGGGACTCTTAGTGGGAAAGAGGATAACAGGCCGAAAAAAGAAATACACAAAAACAGAGCTGCTTTCCCTTGTCAAAGCTAAACTCTTAAGCAACAGTACAAAATAAATAATAAAACTGAAAAATGGCAACCTGAGGGAAGCACAAAGGCAATATTGCAGAAGAACAGAGTCATATCTATAAAACCACATAACCTTCTGTGTTACTTATACCTGCAGTTTATGGATACAAAAGTCCAAGGAGGGCAAGAATATAGAAAAGGGAAAGAGAAGATCTTAAAGTGCACTAGAAACATAAATGTATTAAGGCCGAGGGTGTTTTGAGTGGGAGGAATTTACTTCTGGAGCAACTGCATTAATCTCATCAAAGGTCAGCTAAAATAATTTTGCATGCTAGCAACATGCAATATTGCTTTAGCTGATTCCTGATGAGATTGTCCCTGCAGCTCAAAATGCATTGGTCCTTAAACTGTTCAAAGTGTACCCTTGAGTTCTTTCTTTTGTACAAAAATGCAGACCAAAAAGAAAGGATAAATTTGTATTGGGAACAGGAAAGCTGATGTCAGAATAAAGAAACACCACCGTGGCAGGCTTGATCTCTGCAGGACATGCTGCTGTTTTGGTTTCCACCCCCACCTCAAATTATGTCTTGCTCTCTGTGTTTCAGGTGCAGGCCTCAATCTCAGTGACACCGAGTCCTGCCATGGCAGCCAGGATGGAAGCACCATGGTTAATTCCCAGATTGTAGAGCTTAGAAGAATACCCATAGCAGACACTCACCTCTAGAACCTCCATCTTTCTTTCTTTTTATTCCAATCTCCATGTTTTTTATATCTGTATTTTTCTTTTGCACTAAAAAGAAAAGAAAAGCCCACTACATGCAGCTGTGTAGTAGAATGCTGTGAATTATAACTGGACAATTAACAAAAAGGATTTTTGTTCTGTTTTGTTTTGTTAATGAGGGAGGAAACCTTGTAAATTCTTGCAGTGAGCAACTGGCTTAGGTTTTAACCCATTAACATAGATGCACATATTCCATCAGGTGTAGACTTTTTTTAAAAATTATTATTATTAACCTGAATGTGTATGGCTGTTTTAATAAAATCTGGTAAGAGTCCATTTGATAGAGATTTATTATTTTGTGTGTCTGTGCATGTGGCTGACCAGTATACCAAAGGTATGCCATTTGTAGAACTGCCAGTTATTTTAATACTACAGTTTCAACATGTGCTACCTTACTTTTTCTACCCCACAAGACAGTGTCATTTCTCCTCCCACACAAGATACAATATAATCTTACCCTGCAGAATTTGCATGCAGAGAAAATAAGGCCATGGGCAGATGACGAGAAAACACGTTTCCTGTATGGACTATTTATTATTTTTATTATTATTTGCATTTATTTATCGCCCATCTGGCCGGCAAACCGGCAAACTATGGTTTGTTTAGTTTAAAGAAATCTATTGTTTAATGTCAGCGCTTTCGTATATGGCCCAGTTCGGCTTGGCTTGCAGCTGTGGGAGAAATACAGGCCCCTTTTCATGCCTTTCCACAGATAATGAATGCTGGGGGCGGGGGGGGAGAATCTCTGCTCCCAATCTACACGCATTAATTGAATGTCTGAGGAGAGACTCCCATACATGATAGCCCTCTTCAGTCATTCTCCTCATATAATTAATAACCATGTGAAGGGGAGAGAAGGTGGGGTCATGTTCACTTGCCCTCCCCCACTGGCACGTCCTCACTGTCCCTCACCGCAACCTTCCATGGTTAAGGGTGGATTGGTCTGAAGCAGGAAACCTGCTATACATATGTTGACTTCCCACGCAGTTTAGAAACTGAGTCACACAGTTTCCTAATTGCATGGGAAGCCTGTGTCCTAACTAGATATGAGGCCCAGAGGAAGCTGTCTGTAACATGGTGTTCAGTGTCTTTTGGGGTCACGTCAAACAAAGCAGGACATCAGGACCTTGGACAGTGCACTGCAGCACATGGCAGCTGAAATATTCTTCTATAAGGAGCTGTTGTCTCAGCAAAGGACTGCAGTCAACTGAGGCCTTAAGAAGGCTGCCAGATCCTGGTGTTTCAGTGGCTCCACCCCTGCTGGATGCTGACTGAAGTTCTTTAAAGGGCCAGTGTCTGTTTCTGCAGTCCCAAGCTCGTGCATAGATGAGGGGTAGGAGAAGCTGCAGGGGAGTCAGTTGATTGGAGAGCTATGCTGGGAGGACAGGTGGGCTGTTGTATGGATGATCCTGGCTTTTGGCCCATTCTAGTTTCATAACTCCATAAAATTGATTGTTAATGCAATTGTTATGAAGAGAACCTCTTGGAATTCTTTAGCATCTCCTTAACAGGAAAACATGTGATGTGGTGACAGTTTCACCACAATGAACACAGCCACTTGCTGTGTGTGCAGTCTCAAGTAGTGTGTGGTAATGTTTTTATTTGTTTATTATTTCTATGGCTTAATGCTTCCCATAATACACATATCTAAGTTGCTGGGTTAAATCCAACACTGTGTGAGCAGACGTCCGCTCACACAATGGGACTTCCCCTTGCTCTCCTCCCTCTGCACCCCTGTGCGGAACCCAATCTGCTATGGAGGGCCCCCAACCTTCCAGAGCAGATTTGGGGGGCATGCAGGGGGCTGCATGAAGGAAGAGGGAATCCATTCTGCCAGCAGTTTCCATTCCACTAGCCGATGGCCAACACTGAATACAACCCGATATATGAACAATTCTAGTGTCAGTTGCTTATTTTTAATTATATTATTTTAAATTCTATTAAATACAAAACACAATAATATTAAATTTCAATTATCAATGCAATAATTCAATAATTTTATACTTAAGTAAGCAGTCTCAAGGCTTATTCACTATATACAGTACATTAAAGACAGCATGTTGTTCAGCTGTGCCCAGAATGCTACAGGAAAATGTTGAAGCACAGATGTAATCAGTACTGATGTAATAATGCTGAAGAACTGGTGTAAACATGTACTCCTGGTGGACTTTTTAGCACCCCTGCCGGTATGGCTGCATCCAGATGGTGCATTGCTGTGGCTGCTTTAGCACTGTGGAGGGAAAGCCCATTGCCAGCCAGGACAGGTGGTCAACTACAGAAGGGACTTTGTGCCACAGTCAGTGCAGTACTGGAAGTCCTTAGTCTATCATGTGAACCAGTAATGACGTCAGCTTGCGATTTGGAGGTTTGACCCTTGAAAATCCCTCTTTTATATGGAAATGCTCTAAATGATCTAGGCAGAAGTCTTGCTGTATGAAATCAGATTACCGGTAGCTTATTTAGTATTGTTGCTCATCTGCCCACTAAAAGACCTTTGCACAAACTCCTGCATCCAATGGAAAATTTCAACACAATGCTATTATCTAAGGCTTGCTCAACAGCTCAGTGGAGCTAGCACTGTCCCAGTTATTTAAGTGGCATGAAATGTATGTGCTACCACATGTACTCAGAGATGTTATTTTAAAATCAAATCAAATCAAATCTGGTGCTTGCGTTATTCTCACTTGGAACTATGAATGTTGACCGCTTCTGCCACTTTGTCATGTTACACAGTTGGGCTAGTTATGGGATCACTGAAGCTCTTGTCTATGGAGCAAGTCTGGCTCCTGCTGCTGCTAGCAACCTGTATTGGCATTTTTGCCCCCGGTTAGGCTGACATTGTTTGCGGTCTGCTTTTAATTTATGTTACCTCCCCAAACCAAGGATGAATTGATTTTCTGTTAGCATTAAATTCCATAAGTGCTTAAAAAAGAAAGAAAGAACAAGAAATGAGTTACATCAGAGCACTGCCACTGGACGGGTCTCTGACACAACAGGAAACAAATCACAAAACAAATAATCTTTGGTGGTTCCATCCATTGTTGATTTAAACAAACAAGAAACAAACTTTCACCTCTCCAGAAGCTGAAGAGGTTATTTTTTAAAAAATATATATGTTGTAATTAGCTAATAAAAATAGTCACATTTCAATCATATACATAGGGCATAATCCAAAGAATGTTACGCAGAATGAAGTCACATTGAAATCAATTGAATGGTAGGCTTCTGTTTACATTGAATCTGATGCTGTTTACATTGTAAACAGTAATACAACATAGTAATTACAGCAAAGAATTTTGTGGCACTTTAAAGATTTAACAGTTTTGGCAGAAGTTTTCATGGACTACAGCTCACTTCATCAAATGCGTGGAGTGCTATGGTGAGTTTTAGATTTATATACAGTATGTATGGGGGGATTTTAAACAGTGAGGTCAGAAGGCAATTCAATGCAGAAAGTACTGATTGTCAGAATTTCCTTCTGACCTCACTGATTACAGTTCTACCACCACCACCACCATATGTACTGTCTGTAAACAAAACAAAAACATACTGAAACTCTCCACAATACCCCATGCATCTGATGAAGTGGACTATAGCCCATGAACGCTTATGCCAGAATAAATTAATCTGCTCACCTTTAAGGTGCCACATGACTCTGTTGTTTTTACTGCAATAGACTAACATGGCTATGTAGCCTCTGGAAATGGTTAACTTAGTAAGAAAACACTGTGTGCATATAATTACGTACTTGGTTACATGCTGGTCAGCTGTGACATTCTCCCAAGTGGTGAGGAGAACTTTACAATGCCCCCTGGATTTCCAGTCAGGCACAGCTTTGTGGTAACATTCTCTTCACTACTTGGCAGGATGATACTAATGATTCAACTACCCAGGGTACTTTGGTTGTATGTGCTCACATGGTTGGCTCATTCAGTGATCACACGCACACCAGGGACAGGGTCAGGAGTAGGTATCGTCGGGCACCTGCTGAGGCCCACACCGCTGCAGGGCCCCCACTCCCAATATCCTCCAATCCCTGCTGCGGGCTGCAGCTTTTCCTGTTCACCCCACGCCCCATGCTGAGTATGCAAGCAGTAACAAAAGTGAGGAGATAAAGTAGCTTCATTCACTTGACTTGCACTCTCCCTCAGGGTGGTGGTACAAATTGGCCTCAGAGCGGGAGAGGGTAAGTGAATGGGTAGCGGAGACAGAAAGAGGTGAACCACTCAGGGAGGGGGCCCCCACTGAAGGCATCTTGCCCAAAGCCACCCTCCCTCCCCCCAAACCTGGTGCCAGCACTGACACATGCAGTATGCTAAGTTTCACCTTGAAAGATGCTTTTTTAAAAAAAATTTATTGAATTTTCCAAAACAACAACAAATCATATTTGGCTCCCGCCTCATTGTCTGACAAACATTACCAATCCTTATCCAATCTAAGTTTCCTCTATTTTCACAAAAAGAATTTCTATCGCTTTACCAATATTCATCAATCAAAACCCAAAGTTATTGAGTCACTTTCCCTCCTCCCCAAGAAGTCCACCAGAGGTTTCCAGTCTTTCTTAAACGAAGATAGATTTTTTTCTCTAATTAAACAAGTCAATTTTGCCATCTCTGCTAAGTCCAACATTTTCAACAGCCAGTCTTCTATAGTTGATATTATTGCTTCTTTCCATTTTTGAGCATAGATTATTCTTGCTGCTGTCATCATATATTGTAATAACGTTCCATAGTCTTTATCAAGTTGTAAATCCATTATACCAACATTTCTGGTTTCAGTTTAATATTCACTTTTAAAATCTTTTGTATCAATGTGTGTATTTGTACCCAGTATGTTTTCACGTTTTTACATGTCCACCAAACATGATAAAATGCTCCTTCCTGATTTTGACATTTCCAACATACATTTGACACATTTTTATACATCTTAGCAAATTTCACAGGGGTTAGGTACCAACGAAACATCATCTTGTAAAAATTATCTCTAAGATCAGAACACAATGTAAATTTTATACCTTTAGTCCACATACGTTCCCATTGTTCCATCATTATTTTATATCCAAAGTTCCTTGCCCATTTAATCATACAGTCCTTAACTTGTTCTTCTTCTGTCCCAAACTTCAGCAAAAATTTATACATTTTTGCAATTACGTGATCATCACCTGTATTTATTTTATTTATTTATTTAATACATTTTTATACCGCCCAATAGCCGAAGCTCTCTGGGCGGTTTACAACAGCTAAAATCATAAAATACAATATAAAATTTAAAACCACATATTAAAAACAAACAGCAGAGCAAGCAGCAGCAGTTACAATAACGGAATTAAAAACAATTACAAGATTAAAATGATTAAAACGATTAAAATGATTAAAATGCCTGGGAGAACAGAAAGGTCTTCACCTGGCGCCGGAAAGAATACAAAGTAGGCGCCAGGCGAACCTCTTTGGGGAGCTCATTCCATAACTGGGGTGCCACAGCAGAAAAGGCTCTCCTCCTAGTAGCCACCTGCCTCACTTCCTTTGGCAGGGGCTCTCGGAGAAGGACCGCTGAGGAAGATCTTAGTGTCCCGGCAGGTACATATGGGAGGAGACGATCCTTCAGATACCCTGGCCCCAAGCCGTTTAGAGCTTTAAATGTTAGCACCAGCACTTTGAATCGGGTCCGGAAACAGACTGGCAGCCAGTGCAGATGAGAAAGCACTGGCATAATATGTTCTCGTCGGCCAGTTAATAATCTCGCTGCCCTATTTTGGATCAGCTGAAGTTTCCAGACTGTTTTCAAAGGCAGCCCCACGTATAACGCATTGCAGTAATCCAAACGAGAGGTTACCAGAGCATGGATAACTGTAGCTAGGCTATCTCTGTCCAGATAAGGACGTAGTTGGTATATCAGCCTAAGCTGATAAAAGGTGCTCCGTGCCACCGAGTTGACCTGTGCCTCAAGTGACAGTTGGGGATCCAAGAGCACCCCCAAACTACGAACCTGATCCTTCAGGGGGAGTGCAACCCCATCCAGAACTGGTTGAATATCACTTAGCCGGGCAGACGAACCACCCACTAACAGTACCTCCGTCTTATCTGGATTGAGTCTCAGTTTATTAGCCCTCATCCAGTCCATTACTGTGTCCAGGCACTGATTCAGAACAGCCACTGCCTCACCTGGATTAGATGAAAAGGAGAGATAGAGCTGGGTGTCATCTGCATATTGATGACACCTCAGCCCACACCTCCGGATAACCTCTCCCAGTGGTTTCATGTAGATGTTAAACAGCATAGGGGATAAAATAGAGCCCTGTGGCACCCCATGGCATAACTGCCAAGGGACAGAGCAGAAATCCCCCAGCACCACCTTCTGGAATCGGCTGCCCAAGTAGGATCGGAACCACTGGAGCGCAGTGCCTCCAACTCCCAACCCAGACAACCTATCCAGAAGGATACCATGGTCGATGGTATCGAAAGCCGCTGAGAGGTCCAAGAGAATCAACAGGGTCGCACTCCCCCTGTCCCTCTCCCGGCAGAGGTCATCCCACAGGGTGACCAAGGCAGTTTCCATTCCAAAACCAGGCCTGAATCCAGACTTGAAATGGATCTAGATAGTCCGTTTCATCCAAGAGTGCCTGGAGTTGACCAGCAACCACCCGCTCAAACACCTTGCCCAGGAATGGGATATTAGCTACCTGGCCTGTAGTTATTAACATCATCCTGGGTCCAGGTTAGGCTTTTTGAGGAGTGGCCTAATCACCACCTCTTTCAAAGAGGCCGGCACCACTCCCTCTCTCAAGGAGGCGTTTGCAACCTCCTGGACCCTGCCAGCTATCCCCTCCTTATTTGATGTAATTAGCCATGATGGGCAAGGGTCAAGCACACAGGTGGTAGAGCGGACTTGGCCAAGCACCTTGTCCACATCCTCGGGCCTCAATAACTGAAATTCATCCAATAAAACCGGACCAGACGGTGCTCTGGACACCTCTACTAAAGGAGCTGCACTAACTGTGGTGTCCAATTCATGACGAATTTGCGCGACTTTATCATCAAAGTGCCGTGCAAACTCGTCACAGCGTGCTACTGAGGATTCTATCATTTCTCTCGCTGGCCCAGAGTGTAAAAGGCTACGGACCACTCAGAAAAGCGCCGCTGGACGGCACTGAGAAGATGCAATGGTGGTGGAAAAGAATTCTCTCTTTGCCACCCTCACCGCCACAGAGTAGGCTCGATAATGAGCTCTAATCTGTGTTCGGTCAAATTCAGCACGAGTTCTCCTCCACCTGCGTTCCAGCCGTCTTCCCTCTTGCTTCATTGCCCTCAGCTCTGGTGTGTACCATGGAGCTGGCCGGGCTCTGCCCAGAGGGAGAGGGCGCTTGGGTGCGATCGTGTCCACCGCCCGGGTCATCTCTGCATTCCACAGAGCAACCTGGGCTTCAACAGGACCGCCAGCCATACCAGCAGGAAAATCCCCCAGAGCCCTCTGGAATCCATCGGAATGCATTAACCTCAGGGGGCAGACCATTTTAATAGGCCCCCCACCCTTGCGGAGGGGAGAGGCTGCTGAAAGTCTAAACCTCAATAGGAAGTGATCTGACCATGACAGAGGAACAGATGTTAATTCCCCCACTTTCAGATCACCATCCTCCTACCCAGTCGAGAAGACCAGATCAAGTGTATGTCCTCTTACATGAGTTGGGCCGATGACATGTTGGGACAGCCCCATGGTCATCATGGCAGCCATGAAGTCCTGAGCCGCCCCGGACACAGCAGTCTCGGCATGGAAGTTGATGTCCCCCAGAACTATCATCCTAGGGGTCCTTAACACCAAGTCCGAGACCACCTCTGTCAGCTCAGGCAGGGAGTCTGCTGGGCAGCGGGGTGGGCGGTACACCAGTAGAATCCCCAGTCTGTCCCGAGTACCCAACACAAGGTACAGACACTCGAGACCTGCACTCGAATGAACAGGAAGCCTAGAGAGGGAGATAGAATCCCTATAGACCACACAGCAACACCCCCTCCCCGACCCTCGAGTTGATGCTGGTGCTGCACCGAGTACCCAGTAGGGCACAGCTGGGAGAGAGTAACCCCACCCAGTTCCCCCACCCAGGTCTCGGTAATACATACCAGGTCAGCCTCCTCATCCACAATCAAATCATGGATAAGGGAGATTTTATTTTGGACCGACCTGGCATTCAAGAACAGCACCACCAGACCCGAGGGCAAGCTGGTAAGGCTACCAGGAACCTGTACACAATTGTATTTCAAATTCAGACTTATCCTGTTCTATATCATACATTCTTTTATCCACATTAAATCTCTCTGATAATTGCATGTAGGAAAACCAGTGTAAGTTATAACCTTCTGTTACTAAACAATCCCGTGCTTTAATCCAATATGTTCCCTGACGCGATTCCAATATTTCTCGGTATTTTCACCAGTTCTCATTGCTTGTCATTTCTTTCCTATATAGTGCCTCGTGGGGTGATATCCATAAGGGTAATTTTGGGCATAACCTAGGCTTATATTTGTTCCAAACTCTTAATAACACTCTTCTGATATAGTGGTTCTTGAAATCTACATTAACCTTAGCTTTGTCATACCGCAAATATCCATGCCATCCAAACCTTAGATCATGCTCTTCTAATTCTAGAAGTCTATTATTTCTCAATGTCACCCATTCCTTCAACCAAACAAAACCGCAAGCATTAAAATACAATTTCAGATCAGGTACACCCAATCCGCCCCTTTCTTTCGCATCCTGTAAAACTATATATGTAACACGTGGTTTCTTTCTTTGCCATATAAATTTAGATAAGTCCTTTTGCCATTCTTTAAAGGGCACATCATTAGTTATAATCGGCAGTGTTTGAAATAAAAACATCATTCTTGGTAAAACATTCATTTTTATCACAGAAATCCTACCCAACAAAGACAATTTTAGTTTCTCCCATTTCAACATATCATTTTTAATTCCTGACCATATCTTAACATAATTGTTTTGAAACAAGGTGGAATTCAAATTTGTCATTATGATACCAAGGTATGTTACTCTTTTTTCAATTTTAAAATCCGTTTTTTGCATCAATATCTGTTGGTCTTCCACTCTCATATTCTTCACCAACATTTTTGTTTTTTCATGATTTACCTTAAATCCTGCCAACCCTCCAAACTCATTTAAGTTATCCAACAGAGTTTGCACTCCTTGTAGTGGATTTTCCAAGACTATCATCAAATCATCTGCAAAAGCTCTCAACTTGTATGATTCTTTTTTAATTTTTATTCCCGGGATTCTTCCATCTTGCCTAATATCTCTAAGCAAAACTTCTAAAACTAAAATAAACAGTAGTGGAGATAATGGACAGCCTTATCTTGTTGTTCCCTTTTGTATCATACAAGGCTTTGTCAATTCACCATTAACAATTATTTGTGCTTTTTGTGTCGAATATATTGATTTTACTCCTTTAATAAAATTCTCTCCAAAATCCATTTCATTCATAACTCCAAATAAAAAACTCCAATTCACGTTGTCAAAGGCTTTTTCAGCATCCAAAAAAATCAATGCTGCTTGTTTTTCATTATGACAATTTAAATATTCCAACACATCCAGTGCAGTTCTAATGTTATCCCTTAATTGTCTTTTAGGCAGAAAACCACATTGATCCTGATGGATAAACTCTTGTAAAATTTTCTTTAATCTTTCAGATAGAATCATCGTAAATAATTTATAATCATTATTCAATAATGAAATTGGCCTATAATTTTTAACAGAAGTCAAGTCTTGTCCTTCTTTAGGTATGCTTATTTTTTCATGTCTTTAGACACACTTGATTTTATTTAGACTGTGCCAATATGGCCCAATCCAGCAATGCCTGTTGGCTCACCTGGAGTTTCCTTGCCCACAAATCCTTTCCAAATCCCTTCAATGGAAAAAACAAAACAAAAACTAATTACTCTGTCTACATGAGTAATACACACACAGAACTGCCCTCTCCTTGAAGTGAATGGCAGCAGCATTGCTATGGAATGTATATATAGCCTGTCACAAATAAATACGGTACATGTTTTCACTGACATTTACATCAACAGCAGCAGAAAGTTTCACTGGAAACTCCCCTGTGAAAGTTACTAAGCAAGATGCTGATCTGAGGTTAATAACTGGTGTAAATCTATAAAAAAAACCTGAGCTGTCTCAGAGGTGTTAACGATTACCCCAAATTTAAATTACATAAAACCACCACTTCCTAAGCCCTGCCAGGCGTGGGCCAGCCAGGGCAGAATGTAGGACTGTGCTGTTTTTCCTCCCCCCACCTTGTTGCTGTCGTCATCAGTTTTTCCTTTGGTTTATTTTCCCTCCCATTGCTTTCAATGGGAATGAAAGTAACAGTGTCAGGCCCGGCATGGTTTCCCCGCTCTTCTGGGGATATGTCTGGGGAAGGAGGGAGCTTTGGATCCAGTAGATTCAAAGCCTCCCCCAATCTGCCCCTGACACACATTCCAGAACACCCCCTTTTTGCCCTTATCTCCAGCACAACACCCTCTGCCCAGCAGGACATCTATGGGAGCTGTTTACAATGTAAACAGTAATCTATAGTCCCATTAATTTTAGTGTGACTTCATTCTGCATAACATCCTCTGGATTATGCCCTGTGTCACTGTTCTTCACTGCAAGGCCTGAGGGCCACTGGCAGCTCCCAATCACCTCAAGTCTGGCTCTCCTCTGTGCTCTCTCTCTGTCTCTCTTTGCAGCAGCTCTTCAGTCACAGCAGGGGCTCTCTAGCTTCGCCTTGTTGTTTGCTTCCCTGGTGGCTGATGTGATCTGGTCTATGGGACGGAGGTGGGTAGTCATGAGACCTGCCATTCCTCAGCTGTAAGATGGCAGGGTGGGTGGGTTTCTGGCTGACTCAGGGTGCACAGAATTGTCACTTTACTGGCAGGGGAAGAGGAGAGGCTCCCCATAGCTCATGAAGAAAGGCCGCCAAGTGGCCACAGTAGTGGTGCCTGGAACTGGAAGCCAAGGTGGCTCCCTCTCGAATAATAGTGAAGATCAGTGCCCTACGTTCATGACTGAAATATGGCTACTATTCCCCCCACCCTTTCCCCTTTTTAAAAATAGCCTTTTGGGTTTGGTATTTGCAGGGATGGGGACTCGGACTCGAGGACTCGACTCGTGAGTCAGACTGAGTCCCCCCTCTGACTCGACTCGGACTCGAGTCCCAATATTTTTAATGGGACTCGAGACTCGACTCGGGACTCAAGACCAAGGACTCTTCAACATCCCTGGGCTGTGCCAGAAGGAGTGGAGAGGAGCGTGGTTGCCGGTGAAGAGCACATGGAAGTGAGGTGTGCCGCTACCAGGAGTGCAGCCCCAACAGTGTGTCAAGATGTATTTTGATTGATGTGTTGCGTACTTGGGAGAGGCAGAAGAAGGACCTGAGATTACTCTGTGTGGCTGCTCTGAGTGTGTTTCTGGTTCCAGCAAGTTCATCACCAGTGGAGCGGGTGTTCAGTGAGGGTGGAATTGTGATGAGATCTCACCATTCCAGAATGGGGGCCAAACATTTAGAAAAAATCATGTTCCTCAAATGCAATATGGATAAGTTTTAGGAAGTAAAGCAAGTTTATTTTTTAAAATCGTTTTTCTAAAATGCAACCTTTCAGACATTTTGGGTTTGGCTGCCTCTGCCTGCCTATCTGGGGTTCCCAGCCTCCTCTGCCTGCCTGGTCTCTTCTTGACCAGTTCAACAGTTGAATTGTCCAAGACAAAGGCCTCTGCCTGCCTGCTTTGGGGTTCCCTGCCTCCTCTGCCTGCCTGGTTATTTTGGGTTTTTCTGCCTGGTCTGTTCTTGCCAAAATCAGTTGCAGAGTTTTGAAATAAAAAGGCACACTTGTGCCTAGAATTTATTTAAACCACACATCTGAAGTAGCCTTATTTTGTTGGGGAAAACCCCCATTGATTTTAATAGGGACTCGTGGAGTCTGCTTTGGGAGTGACTTGTGACTCGTGACTCGTGAGTCACCATTTTGGACCAAGGACTCGGACTCGGACTCGAGACTCGGGTCCAAAGACTCGTGACTCGACTCGTGACTCGAGACCAAGGACTCTTCAACATCCCTGGGTATTTGTTGCCAGAATAGCGGTTCTCTGCACCAGCAGCCATCACAGAACAATGCCTGGTGGATCCGGCATCAGTGAGACAGGGTGAATCAGTTCCCCCTTTGCCTAGTCTGGCAGTGAGCCTACCACTCCCCTTGCAGGACCAGAGTTCTGTGCCCGCTAGCATCTCCTCCACCACCAGCCACCTGCAACAGGAAGGAAACTGTAGGCAGGAAACCCCGCCACTCTGCCCCGCCCTCACAGCTGATCCTTGTTCCAGCCACGGTGTGTTGTCCTGTAAGAGTTCGCTCTTGCGCAGCAGTGGGGGGTTGGTGTTGGTGGGCAACTTCTTGGGGAGAAGAGGACCTAGTGTCTGTTGCCTGGGAGGGTAAGTGTTGCACTGCAGGCCTGACTGTGTGAACCTGCAGGGCTGGACTGGTTACAAAAGTTCTTATATAGCAGTGTTCTCCAACCTTGGGTCCCCAGATGTTTTTTGGCCTACAACTCCCAGCATGCCCCAGCCAGCATAGCTGGCTGGGGCATGCTGGGAGTTGTAGGCCAAAAACATCTGGGGACCCAAGGTTGGAGAACACTGTTATATAGGCTCTTGAAGATCTGTCCTGCAGTCCACATTCATTCTATCCACTGTCACTGACATACATCAGAGTGTTGTGCGTGCCCATTGGACTACTATGTGAAAGTTAGGTGTGTTACTGTCTGATATCCGAATCTAACCCTGTGCTGCTGCATTGCTTATGTACCATGCACGTTAGTAACGTCCGTGTGCATTTCCCTGACTATTCGGTTTCACAGTGGGGAATTTAGAGATTTTCTATTTATTATTTCATGGTTCATTTATCAAGCATGTACTAAATACATTTTTTTTTAAAATTGTCTGCTGTGAAGCTCCATGGACATGATCATTCATCATTTCAGTTATTAGGGAATTACATGAGACTAACTGTTGCCTGAAGGTGATGAGGTAACTATGCAATTTAAGGCAACTTAACTTGAAACTTCCTTATTAAAAGTTTTCTCATGTACACACAGGCATTCATAGTAAACAGAAACATCTGTCGTCTTGTATGCAGGCACTTGTTGCTGCAAAGTGGAAGAAACAGCATACTTCTTTCTAATCACAGTCCCCAACATGTTCTTGTAGCATCCCGTGCAAAAAATGGGAGACACTTGGAATCAGGGTCAGGTTTAGCCTGAATTTCCGTAATAATTAACTTCAACTTGGCTGTGTTAGGAATTAGGATTACACATCATTTCTGAGAAAGGAAAGGCAGGTGTTGTCTTTGTGCTCTTTTAACAAATGCTGGAAGAATTCGCAATGACGGGGTTTGCACAACACGCTAAGCCAACGTGGCTTTGAAGCCACCATGGCTTAGCGTGTCATCTGAGCCCAGCCCCCTCCCCCTGTGGTGGCTTCAGGGTGGCTACGAAGCCACCCCAAGAAGCCATGGCTTGTTCTAGGGTTTAGCAAACCCTAAAAGGCTTAATGTGCCATCTGAGCCCAGATGACACACTAAGCCACGGACAAGCCAAAAGGACTTTAATAGGGTTGTCGCTCTGGCCAACAGGCTCTGGTCGATGACAGCTGCCAAAGTGCCCACGCAGCAGTTGGTGTGGCTGTCATCGGCTTCCCCCTGCGCTCCTGCCGATGCCGGGAGAGCCAGACCACTCTCCTGGCATTGGCAGGAGCACAGGAGGGACACCGTTCCTCAACCCCCATTTGGGGCCTGGGGAGGCTTCACATAGTGGGGGAAGGACCCGATGGGTACACTGCCTCTCGAGGAAGCGAAGTCCAGCAGATCCTTCCCGCCTGTTGCCAACACTGCAGCCAAGAGGGATGCAACATTGGCGGTGGGTGGGAACCAGCCTCTGTGCTTGCCTTCCTCAAGAGGAAGGCAAGCCCAACGGCTCAGCACCCCACCCCATTTCCTCCCTCCCCGCCACCACAGAGAGGGGATGATGGGGCATAAAGTATAGGAGAATGCACCTCCCCCCCCCGCTGGGCAGCACGATCGATCTCCCTGGGAGGAGGCCATGGGGAAAAGCGGCCCCTCCATCGAGAAGTGTGATCACCTCACGATCGTGCTGCCCAGAGGGGAGGGAAAGGAGGTGCATTTTCCTAGGTCTACCTGGGAGTAGGCCCAAGAGAACGCGCCTCCTCCTGCAGAGAGAAGTGCCCCCCTGGCTCACCCCTGTGCTCTCACTTGGTGCGGCGCCTGTGGGCAACACACCAAGCGAGAGCAGGGGGGCAAGCAGGAGGAGTTGCTTCTCTTTGTCATTGCCATGGCGATGGCAGGAAGAACCCCTCCTCTGAGTTGCTTCCCCGCTCTCCTGAGGATGCCTGGCATCGGCAGGAGTGTGGGGCGGGGAGTCACCTGACAGCCGCTGAAAATGCCGATTGGGCACTTTCGGCAGCTGTCATCCCCACTCCCCTCAGTGCTCCCACAGTGCCCCATGGGATACCAGTGGGAGAACTGAGGGGGGAGGGGGTGCATCAATACCTATGCTGTGCCCGATCATTAGTCGGGCACAGTGGGGCCCCCAGGCAACTTTAAGACCAAAGTGGCTACAGAACCACTCTGGGCTGAAAGTGTCATCTGAACCCAGCCAATGAGACCTGGGCAAAACCTGGGGACTTTGAGAATACATTTCTAGGAGCATGGCAGCCCTACCCAACCATTGGCTGAAGCATAACACCCGAGGGTTGCTCCCATAAATATATAACAAATATACACATTGAATAATGACTGAAAAGCTTTGCCCTAATAAGCCGAATTAAGCATGAGGACGGATATATTGTGGAGAAAGAAAGTGGGGATTGAGGGGATCAAAGGGTTTAGGAACAAGAAACTGAAAACATCAAATTAAGTTTCAAGATGAAGCAAGGGAGCATCAAATATAGCCATTTTGTTTTTCAGATTCAATATAATCTCCAAGGAAAGGGGTTGCTCAGGAATGGGGTAGAGAAAGAACCTTCCTGAGAGGTGACTTTAGAACATTTATTTTAATAGAACCATCATCAAAAGAAGAACAAATGCTAGGCTTTGTATTTCAGATGCACGTCACAGTTGTTTCGTTTTTATACAGATGCTCTTCTTCCCATACTCCTCTGATGCACCAATTGCTTTAATCCTCAAGAGAGAATAAACTACATATGACAGCTGTCAAGACTCAGCACTTAATGAATGACTGACAGGAACTTTGTTATGCTGGACTACAGAAGCACAGATACAGCAGGTATAAAAAGTGAAAACATGACACAAGAATTTGGAGATGAGTTGTTGACATGTTCAGAAATATCATGCGGAACAGCTCTCTTGGGACTGCACCACTTCAGAATGCTTCTGGGGGAGGAAGGATGGCACGATGGAATGTTCATCCATGTTTTCCCCCCAAAAGTAACACACTCAACTGCTTATAGAAAATCTGCATGTCGGGAACAAAGGGATTTATCCAATGTTAGTCCTACTTAGAGTAAACCCATCGAAATGAATGGGATTTAAGTTAGACTAACAATAGATACAAGATACAACCCAAGGTCTCTGGCCTACCCTGCACCCGCTTATTAGGGTTACTAACTAGCCAGGATTTTACAGGCTCAACTAGAATATGTCATCTTCTTGACTGACCTGTTGCCAAGAAAAGCCGTAAAATACATTAGCAGAACCCTTTTTGCTATCATGTGCACTGTGGCATTATTGAAGGAGATTGTGGCTACATTTATAATGTATTTAGCATGTTGTGAGTTGTGCATGAAAATGCATGTACACTGTGTGTGTCCACATAGAGACCTGACCCTTTAAAAGAGCCATGAAGAGGGGCAGCTGCCATTTTGCTGAGTGCGTGTGCGTGTGCGTGTGCGTGTGCGTGTGCGTGTGATGGCATCCCAGCTGCCAAGCAGATGTGCCAGCCAGCCAGCCAGCCAGCCCCAAACAGAGCTAAGACCTCTGCCTCTTAGTTTTGCATGCCTGCTGCCTTGCTCTGGGCCAGACCAATATATTCTGCCACCTGAGGTGGACCAGCAAATGCTGCTACCTGTTCCTGGTGCACTGGCCTACAAGGTCTCCGCACCGCAGCCATATTGCTCCACAACCTCTTATGCTGAGGGAGGACTCTACCTTGTGACGTACGGTTCTTCCCCAGAGTGAGGCACTGGGACAGTGAGCTGCCAGCCGCTGTAGTTCCAATGGCAAAATACTGCTTAAAAGTTTAACACTCACTGCTAAACTCAATAGTAGATTATTTTTGCTGTCACAGTGACATGGGGGTTGCTAAGCAGCAGCAGCAGCAGCTGGCAGCCTCAGGCACAGTCAGGCTCCACCCCCAGCCATTTCTCTCCTGGATGGGGTGGACAGCTGGAGAGTAAGGGGGCAGACAGGCTGGCAGCCCTGCAGGCAGTTTAGTAGTGGAGGGGCAGAGGGCACAATTTGCTGCCCCTCCCAGTCCACTGCCTGAGGCATGGGGCTTATCTTGCCTCATGGAAGGGCCAACCCTGGCTCTGGCCTGCCACTCAAGCAGCGGGGTAACCATGAAGCCATGCCTAGCCCAGGCAAGCAAGCCCAGAAGAAGGTGCCGAAATCCAGATTGCATGGCAGATGCAAACAGACATTGAAAGAGGATTAATTTGCAAAGGAAACTCACTCTGCACATGTTCAGGTGCACTTTGCCATTAGGTTCTTCTTCTAGAAAATGTTCCTCTAGGCAAATAAGCACTCTGTGCATGCTCAGATTCACTCAGCATGAGATGCCAGTTTTTTAAAATAACTCCTCCCTGCAAAAGTTGGCAACCCAGCAAAAGTTGGCAACTTATTCCAGGCTCTTTACCTTTCCCCAGTTCTACTTATAAACACAAATGCCCTCCTAATTGTGCACACAGATTACTCTCTCTTAAGTTACTGTGGCCCATATGGATATTTGACACATTCAGAGTTGTGTGGAATGTAAGAGGATTGCTCGTGCTCTGCCTGCTTCAAAAGAAATTGTACTGACAACTCACCATATGTCATCACATGCTTACAAGTGAAATATACGACTGTTGCTTATAAATAGACTTTGGAGGTGCCAAGCTTCCAAAATGAACAGGAAACAATTTATTACTGATACTGTTCATACAGGTATGTAAAATTAAGGAACTCCTCAGGGAACTGCCCTAGAGACGTCCTCAAGAGACAGAGCCACAGTCCTTGTCTGACCTGCTAACCCAGTGCATATTTGCCTTTAACTTGATCCCAGCACTTGCTGTCTCTGTACTTCCTTGTCTTGTCCTCTGTATCAGAATCTCCTTCGTGCCGTATTTCTAATGCTACCACCAGTAGACTTCATGGTCTCTATCTGCCCATCTTAATGATGATGCATTTGTTAAAGAAAAAACTCCATATATATATATGACCTTTGCCATAGCGATGTGAATCAGTGGGACCCATTACTACATGCATGGTATTTGCCATTGCATACCAACCCGAGATCTGCTTTCCTCTTGCTTCTGCACTTTCTGTGAACCACCGTGTTTGCTTAGTAGACAAGACATTCTTCCCAGAAATATAATGGGAGACATGAAAAGGTTCCCAGAAGCAGGAGCATCCTGTGGGCGCAAAGCCCAGTAACCAGAGAGCCCTAGCTGCAGTACTGAGATGGTGACGTGCACCAGCTTCAAGTTGTTGCTGCTGGATATTTCCCATTGTCAAAAGGTAAGCAGATTTTTATAGCATTTAGAAATGTGAGGGGTAATCAGAATATGAAAAGAATATTAATATCTGTTCCAATTTCTCTGAAGTTCTTCTTGTAATAAAAGAGTACGACACTTGATGCCAAAATGGTCCCAGGGCATGGTCTGAAGGCATGTGAGGCAGCCATCATGCTGAAGCTAAGCAGGCCTGGGGGTCTGGTCAGTGCTTGGAGGGGAGACCACCTGGGAACCGCATGTAGCCACCTTGAGTTCCACGATGAGGAAAAGTGGGATATAAATAAAGAATGAGCTATTTATTGCTGAATCGACACTTTCCTTCCATTTCTTGTTTATCCTTTCTTAGTTTACTGTGGAACATTTCATCTTGCCTTCCCATCAGAATTTTTAAAATCTCAAGTTCTTTCTCTCCTAAATCTGAATAACTTTGCAAATCTTGGTAAATTCTTGCCAAAACCGAACTGAAATGAAATTCTCACCCATCCCTACGAGTGGTTGATGACCTGAAGGAGGATTCTTTGTCCCTGATAGCTGCCACACCACAGAAGAGGCACTCAGTTATGGCTGCTCCAGCCTCTGCAATGCTGTGATGGGGGAGGTCACATATGTGAGACTTTTCTCTGTCATTTGATGATTTGCAGAAATGGAGAACACGCCTTCCTTACCTAAGAGATAAGAGGTTGAGGCACTGCTGTAGACCAATGGCTGAGAAAATCAAGTGTAAAGACAACCCCTCTTTGACCCCTCATGGTCTCTTTCACCTGTGGTGCGATTATTTCCCTTTTTGGTAGACTAAGTCTGCAGTCTTTTACCCACTTACCTAGGAGTAAGCTCCATTGAACTCAGTGTGACATAATTCTGAGTAGACATGTATAGGATTGCTCTGTAATGTACTTAGAGACAGTTGCCAAAAGCAGACTTGAAGTGGACACTTGGACATCTTGATTTCTGATACAATTATTTGGGAGTGTTAAATACTCTCTGATTCTTCATCTTGAATTAGTTGATCCTAATTCTTGCATGTCTGCCAGCAAAAAGTGGTAGCTTTTGAAAAGATTTTATAAGGTTAACTTTATAGTATATGTTGCACATTCAGGGTTGGATCCAGCTCTATTGTTCCATCAGTGGAAGGATACTGCTTGCAGAATAGGACTTTTACACCCTCTCCTCTTCCTGCAGCCCCCGGCATGCCCTCCAAATCTGCTCTGGGGGATAGTTGGGGGACTAGGGATTTGTGAGGAATCTGATGGGGGTGAAAATCTGATGGATTTTCATAATTTGGGCCCCCAGATTCTGGTTCACCAGCCCTGCACTGGTGCTGTCTCGCTACGGTGCGAGTTGAGCCAGCTTGTAGATTTCCATCTTTAAGACAGGGGATGATTTGCACATTTAAAATAATAAAAAAAAAACCTCTAAGGAAATTTGCATAAATTTATGCAGGTGTAGATTTGCACAAATTGGCCAATTTTACACAAAGCATGCTGTATCTATGTGCTTTTTGGGTGCCGATTCGCACAAAACACACAAAATACCATGATTTGCACAGTTTGCATAGATTTACGCAAACAGCACGATTTGTGCAACTTTCCTTGGTTTTTAACAAAAAATGTGTAAACCGTAGCCCGTCTTAGAGACAGACGTCCGTGGAAAAAACCCTGACTTGTTGGCCCACTTCCAGTCATCGGATCGGAAGCAGGCAGGAAGTCTGTCAAGCTCAAATGAGCTGAACTTCCCAGCATCCGCACATCCTAGGGCCCCCTCTGGAGCAGATTTGGAGGCCATGCAATGGGCTTCAGGGGAGGGGAGAGGGTGCAGAAGTCCCATTCCACAAGCAGTATCCCTAGATTGGCGGAACAACGAATCTGGATCCAACCCTCTGTTTTATCTAATATATTATTTAGCATTCTGGGAGAAGCAGTTGCATAGGAAAGACTACCCACATTAGTTGCATCTTTTTCCAAAGTCATTGCCAAAGACAATTAATTTGCAAAGTGAGCTCTATCCCCAGGGACACACTAACATGGATTACCATAGCATGTGAAGTAAGCCTTCCCCACTGATATTTTATTCACATATTTAGCACGTTTATATCCCACTTTTCTTCCATCATGGAACTCAAAGAAGCGTATATGGGGCTTCTAGGCAGTATCCCGTCCAGGTACTGACCACCAGACCCAGACCTGCTTAGCTGCAGCATGATGACTGTATCATATGCCCACACACCATGCTCTGAGGCAGACAACACTGATGAATTTATAACAGTGGCATCCCAGCATAGGTATGAGATCTGAGCATATGGCTGAGCTGTCACACCCGAATATCAGCCTTGTGTGCGGGTTATCTGTGCCGCCCAAGTAGTACGCTTATCATTGCACTGTGCAAATACTAGATCCTTCCTTCATCCTTGAAAACTGCACTATTGCCAGGCACAGACTAATCATTTAGTCTCTGAGCTATAAAATACTAGTTGTTGCCTAAGAGGAGCACTTTCTTTCTTTCTTTCGTTTGTTCTTTCTTTAACTCCAGCCAGCTAAGGGATGCCAAGGCAATTATTACCTGTTTGCAGAAAACCGAGAAAGGCACAATTATGTTTAAAACTGGACCGTGTATTCTGAAGTACTATAGTACAGCACACTCAGGAAGTGAACACAGTAAATTAAATTATTTAAAACAAGGGATTCTGATTCAGGAGCCTTTCAAAAGCAAGAAATGGTTCTTGATTAATTGACCAACCAATAAGGAATAAGAAGATACCTTTTTTTTTTTTTTGTTTTAATTATTGGGCAAATTAGAAATGTAATTAATTAATAAAATTAATAAATTTCTACAGAATGCAGGGAAAGCACCAATAACCTGACCATTCCCCAAATATCACCAAGGCTGAAATCCTACACATATTTATCAGGAACTGAATCCCACTGGATTTAGAGCAACTTGTTGCTGGTATTTAGAATCCAGCTGTAAGTAAAACTCCATCTACATTTTTGAAATTTGGCAAAGTTGTAAGGAACTATAAACAGAGCCCATGTACTAGACAAACTGACCTATAGGTGGCACTCTCAACTGAAATTTGGGGCGGGGGTGGTAGTAGTGGTTAAACAGTTTGTGTCTCTATCCTTTCTGTAAGGGCAGCAACAGACAATTTTCCAAATTTTATTGGTTTGCTTTTTTAAAAAAATGGCTGGCCTTCTGTGGGGGGACACCCCCGAGAAAAGCTCTGGTTGAGCTACTAATATAAATGTTATCAAAATGTCTGTCTCACAGCAAGAAAAAACACATCAACACCTACACGCATACCTACATTCTGAAACCACAAAAGCAGAGGTTATTTAAGGGCTTCATCATGTAAGGCTTAGGACTATTTCTTCACAATGGCAATCAAAATCCTATCTGTAATCCCCTGATGACAATAGGCTGGAAATTGTACAATTGTACATTCATCAGTAAATTTTGACCTCTGGGAAGGAGCAGTTAGCTTGAATAAACACTGCAGTTAAGCTCTTGAAATGCGTGCAGGAGAACAAAAGTAAATGGCACCAGGGGAGTTTTAAAAACTGGATTTGTGTAAATACCTGGTGGGCAAATAATTTTCAAAGTGTAGATAGTTAACCTGATGGACTGTCCTCATTTGTGAAGACAGAATGGCATAGCTTGGCTTCAGTTCTGGCCTGAAATCTTCCTGTTTGACATTAGCATCATGTGCAACACACTATGTGCATTCGGAATTGGAAACTAAAGCTAGTACAAAATACAGGTTGTTTCTGGTGTTTGCTTTTTGGATCACATCACTCCAGTTTTGTTTAATCCACACTGACTTGCAGGTCATTTCCAGTCTCAATTCAAGGTGTTGTTTATTACCTACAGAACCTTAACAGGTTTGGGACGAGGATATTGGAAGGACTGTCTATCTACTGCATTCATCATCAGAGGTCTTGCTCCATGGGCCTTCAGCCAAGGGGTTGGATCCAGGTTGAAGCTGGAACAACTGCACTGGCAAAAGTGGACTTCCCCATCTCCTCCACATGGCAGCCCCACCCAGCCCCCTGACACAGAGTCAGGAGACTCTGCTGAATGGGGTGAGCTGTGGTGTGCATGGGAGGGGGAATCCTCAAAAATTAGGAGGATGGACCATCTACAAGCGGCGCCCTTGCTTTCGTAGAAGGCAGATTTGGTATGGTTGGCTAGGATGCAGAACAGAGCCTCTGTCCCAAAAAGGTCCATTTGGCTTCCTTACTGATGACTTTTAGGCAGGCAGTTTTCATTTCACCAGGCCTTTGAGCTGTTCTAAATTCTTTCTAAATCTCCTCTCACCTCAAAAATAATATATAGAAAGAGCAAACATAAACATACCGAAACCTTATATTTTAAGTGTGTGTGTGTGTGTGTGTGTGTGTGTGTAAAGATAAATCATAGGTACAGAATAGGATAAGAAACTATTCCTAATTTTAAGCTGAATTTCCATCAGAAATCAAGGGCCAGAATAATCATTTCCTGCTGCACCTCATTGATTGCCACCTGTACAGGAAGCACAAATGTGATTTATTTATTTATTTATTTATTTATTTATTTATTATATTTATACCCCACCTTTTTTCCTGCAATTCACCCCTTCCCCCCCAATTGCATATTATTTTGGAAACAGATGGCAATGTAGTCTGGTGGTGCCCACACATTTCCCCATAGCCTGTCATCTGGGCCTAAGAGTTTGCTCAAATTATGTTGTTACAGAGGAACTTCAGATGTGCTGGCTCTCTGACACATGTATTATGTGGTGATATGTATTCAACTGGCACCCGGACACCCCAGCTCAAGAATCCATTGTAGTCCAGAAGCAGCAGCATGGGAAGGCTGCCAGGAACGTTATCTCTACAGTGGAGCCAAAATGTGCACCTGCTTCCTCCATTAATTAGATAAAAGGGAGTTGCTCCCAGTAACCATGGAAGCATGCAAATGCCCACCTGATTTCCATGCCACCACCAAGCCGATCAATCCAGAAGGATACCTTTGAACTGGGCAATCCAGAGCTTTGGCAGGAAATTTGGCCCAATACTGAAGTGTCCCACCACCTAGGCAGGCCAACAGATTCAATCACCACCTGGATGATCTTAATGATACCATTTGTTTCGAATATTGTGCCGTACCACTTTGTGTAGGTAGCTAGATTTGGATCAATCAAGGGGCAAGGAATCTCCATAAGTCTTATTTCCATTACCCAGAGTTTGGGCAGCTGTTCATTCTTTATGTTTAGGCATCTCTCGAGCTTGTGGGTCTCAGTGATAAGAATAATCTGGCTTTTGATATTGTTCATGACTCTTTCCTAGCATGATTCTCCTCTCCACTGTGCTGTCTTTCCCATATTTCCAGGACCAGATACCTACATGTTCCTATTGAACCACTTTGTTGCCACATTTGCCCAGAGAGATCTGTTTGCCTTGAATAACCAGACAGAAAACTTTATCTCCTGATACAGTGCCCCATTGAGTCTAGAACTGGGTTCTAGAATTGGGTCTAGAACACAATGCAACCTGCCAGTCCCATCCAACCATCCTGGTGCCTTGCAGGGGACTGTGTCATATGTGTGAGTTGTCAGTTCTGAGTCCAAGGGAGGTGGTCAAGCAGAGAGCCCAAAGCTCTCAGAAGAGGCTACCAAAGGTCTTGTGCTGAATGCACTATTTCTGAATTTCATTGGGAATTCTAAAGAGAAGGCTCTCCTTCCACATTCTATCTTTATCCCAATTGTGGTGGCTCCAGGGTCCCTAATAACAGCTTATTAGCCTCCATTGGGTCTCCCCACCATCACCCATCCAAGAGCATTTCTTTTGGATGTCTCCGGACAACATGGTGCATCCCATTGTCAACAAGGCCACAATAGTTTTCACCTCTTTCTGAATTCATAGCCAAAGCTAAGAAACTTGCAGGTAGAGCCTGGGGCAACAGCATTTTTATAACTATTGGCAAACAACCATGAAATGAAGTCCTTTGGGTACCACTTCCTCTGAGGTCAGATAATTAAAACTACTCCAAGTCTATTTCTTTTCCTTGTCTCCTGAATCTATCCAGTTTTGCCCCATGACCCACCATTGTCACCAGCACCCGACCCGAGCTCCCTTGGTCACAACCCCCGTCTCTGCCATTTCCATAGTAGCAACTACCCTTCCTTATTAGGTTAACATATTTTATGTCATTTCTTGTTAGGCCCACCAGGCATGGTATACTGACCCATTTCCAGGGGAGGCTGGTGCCTCCTATTTCGGTGGGGCTCCTTTTCCATTACAGGTTTTGCAGGTTTTATTTGGAGCTTCATAGGAGCTATCCATGGTGCTGAACTCCACCCCCCCCCCAAACTAGGTTCACCACTATGGAGCACCATGGATAGCTCCTATGAAGCTCCAAATAAAACCTGCAAAACCTGTAATGGAAAAGGAGCCCCACCGAAATAGGAGGCACCAACCTCCCCTGTGCCATTTCTGTATCTTTTCTAGTTGGGCCTAGTAGAAAGGGTATACTGACCAATGTTCTAGGTGGTGTAGACGCTAATCAAGCCAATTTTCTCTTCTAATGAATGTGCATGGAGAGCAAAAATCTGTAAAAATGAAGTACATGGTTTGGGACTTTAATGAGTGCGTGAGCTATTTCCCCCATTTTAGAAGTAGTTATTCCACTGTGTGCACCATACCTGTCGTTAAAGCCCCCCCACACACACACTGATCATTGCACGTGTACATACACATGAAAATTGCATGTCCATCTAAACAAGGACACACGGTAACAATAAATAATCTGTGATGACGCATTTTGATATATGATTGAAGATGTATGCTTAAGACCATGACAAAATGATCCCTGCAGCCATCCTATGATAAGATCTTCACATCCCATGAGCTCTATGAAAGTCAAAGCTGTGAGTCCTCCCCCCCCCCCCCTTGTTTAGTCAGGGAGAATTTGATGGTTGCCAATCCCTTCCACAGCACCCGCCCATAATCCATATCCCATTGCACGCTCTTATTTTGTGGTCAGAAGAAAGCAGAGTCTTTGTCTACCAATTCCATTAACACATACAGGCCAGGTTCGCCCTTCCTCTTCACCTTTAATAGATTCCTCTCTTAATAATGATTTCATTTATATATTATCACTCACAAATTTGATTTTCATTTGCCAGATGATATCTCAAGTGCTTGTGTCTGTTCCCACTCTGCCTCCACATAAATAGGGTGACCTGTCCTACTTTGCAGAGGACTGTCCTCTATTTGAAGGGCTGTCCAATCCACGGCTGGTTTAAAAATAGAGAATCATAAGAAGAGAGAATAGGGATTTTGAAGGTGCAGATCAACAGCTAACATCTGGACGGCAGACTGAGCAGGGAAACATGCCACCTGGTCACTATCTTCCCTACTATCGTGAGATGAAATACATTTCTATTTAAATTATAGTAATTATATCAGAGTTTGCATCTATACATTAAAAAATTGCATATGCAAATTTTATGCAAATCTGTATCTTCTTTTGTCCTCTCCTTGGTGATGTATTTCCCCCTTTTTGCTGATGCTTAATGAAACCCACAAGCCCTACCCACCAATTTTTAGTCAAATCATGCCTCCCCATAGCCATGAAAAAATAGGTAAGGGATGCAAACTGCCTCTTCATCTTTGTAATGTCAGCACTGCCTCACAGATTACTGTCCACTTCTTACTGAAGACATAGACGTCGTTTGCATGATCAAAGCAGTCAACCACGGGTTGTTTAAGCCATGATGGGCTGTGATGTGATGCTGGGTGGGACTTACATATTCAATGCCTGGCCACAGCTTGTCGTGTTGTGCAAACCCAGGGACCGTGCATTATGTGAGGGTTAACCAACCCCTGCATAACCCAACAACAGACCATGGGTTATGCAAGGTTTGCAGGGCACAACAGGCTGTGATCGGGCATTTAATATTAAAAATGGCCACCTGCACACGCCGCAGCCCACGCTGTTTGATAGTGCAGACTGGCCCAGTGTCAGAACGCCTATTGATCAGGACTGAACCCACAGTATGTAATCACAATCCTAGTTATTAGCAAAGGCCACAATGTCATAATTGGTGCACCTTATGACCTTGTTAGCTCCCAAAGCCTGGCCTGCCGTTCCTAACATGACATTTGTCATGGAAGGCTTATTAGAGGGCACACCAGTCAGGAAGCTAGACAAGAACTGTTACTATCACTTAAACAAGAACAGAAAAGTAACAGGAAACTCCTGCCTCCACCCAGATGCAGCCAAGTCTGGTACTATCTCATGACAACATATAATGATATTATCACTGCAGCATATCCAGTCAGATCATCGTTTGCCCTGGGAATGGTATGTGTCATAAAGAACAAAAACCTTGTATTAAGGACTGATGATACATACTTTTCTCTTTACACAGGGAGGCTGCTGAAAATAGCACCTCCATGGTAAGCCTTCTTCCACAAGTGAGTGTAACACTTTAGAAAGATTTACTAAGGCCCACTGTGCAGCTCAGGCTGGCCTTGGGCTCAAAGTTCAGGGCCCCATAGTTCAGCCTCCCGCATCACCAGTCAGAGAGCAGCAGATGATGAGGGCATCAAGGCAGCGAAAGCAAACCCCATTTTATTCCTGTAGTCAAGCTGCTGCTGTGATTTAAGAGACTTTAAAATGTAAAACTGCACATGCTCAGAGTATTTTCTCTCTCCTTAAAAAATCAGGGTTGGCAAACAGTTTTGTTGTACTAATATAATAGGAATGGGGAAGCATGTTTAAAACATGTAATGGGGGTTGGAGGGGGTGGAAGAGAAATGCTAGCTGTGTATTTCACAACTGTAGTAATATACATGGCCATCTAAACACCCAACCCCCATAAAACCAAAAGAGGCTAGGAGGGTAGCTACTAGGGGAAGGGCCTTCTCAGTTGTGGCACCCCATCTCTGGAATCAACTCCCCAAGGAGGTGCGCCTGGCGCCTAACCTTTATTCCTTCAGGTGCCAGGTGAAGACCTTTTTATTTACCCAATATTTTAATGGTTAGATTTTTATTCCCATTTTTATTATCACTACTGTACCTCCGGTCTGATTCATCTGGCTGCTTTTGTTTTATTGTATTGTATTATATTGTATTTGTATTTCTATTTTAATGATACTTTTGGTTTAAGATTATTGTTTTTATCCTGTTTCTCTTGTAAACTGCCCAGGGAGCCTTTTGGCTGATGGGCGGTAAATAAATATATTAAATAAATAAATCCAGTAAATCCAGGGTCTAAAATTGCCTCACTGCGCCACTGCTGAGGTCACCATTGCGTGGAGAATCTCCATATTCCTGCCTGAGTTTTCTGTGGGGACTCTCCACACGATGGCACCAGCACATATTTCTTGATGTATGTACATATTCATTCATGGATGTATTTGCATTCTTTCTTTCTAAATGGCTTGTTAGTTGCCACTACCAAAGATGGAAGGGGAAAACACTTAAGATCACAAACTAAAATTAATAACAAAACTAAAACTGCCAGGACATGTCTGCAAACAGAACAACAAAGCAGAAGGAAGGTCCATGGTAGGGCTAATTCCCCCCACACAGAACAAAATAGATTCATTCTTGCCTGTTTCTGGAAGGAGCCAAGTCCAAGTGAACAACTCATGGAAAGTGGCTTCATTGGTAGATAACGCACTTCATGGAGATTCACAGAAAAGTCACTCTGGATATTAGTGCTGCAACGTGCAGCATTCAAAATGCTGAGGCTATTTCTGGAGACCTCTAGGGTAAGTGTAATCTGTCCACCAGCACTTATTGTCCCTATATAATTTCTGCTTTATTCCTCAAGTCTTGTTTTGTTTCTTTTTGATGATCTACTTTGGATTGCTGTCAGCTTGTGAACTTGAGGGAAGTTATGGAGTTGCAATATTGACCATATTTCCCTTTTCATTCTGTTCAATACAATGTTGGCTTTAGAATATCTTGAGAAAAGCACCACCTGTTTCCTTTTGTTGCACTTTTTACCGCAACTAATTTGCAGAGAACCCCATTAAAAAGAAAGAATAAAATTAGTTGGCTGTAATTTTTCACAAAATAAGCAAATTAGCATGGAAATGTCAGCCATAAGCACCCATTCTACCTTAGCCTTATCTAGAAAATCATTAATGAGCCGTTCGGCTGTGAAAGCAATAGCAATTTAAATTCTCAGTTTGATTTGATTCTTGACTGCATTGGGTCTTGCATATTCATTTTCATTTGCTCAAAATGAATGTAGAATGCTGTCATTGTGCCACTCGGGAACATCAGAAAAATAACGGTAGAGAACAGTGTTCTTGCGCAGTGTGACAAAGGAGATGACGTTGGTTCAAATGATAATCTGGGGTTGGTGCATTCCTAGGCTTGCCAATGTTTTGAATGTATGTATGTATGTATGGCCTGGCTCCTGTGCCCTTAACATCAGCCTGACATGCAGAAGGGTTATTATCTCCACACCAGGAAAAGCTTCCGCTCTTTAATTTCTGCACATTAGGCTGCTGTTGAAGGCACCGCAGCAAGGCCAGTAAACATGCTGACAACCCTATGCACTTCGTTGTTGCCCTGCGTGTGTGTTAGGGTGGCCAATGGACGCATCACCAAAAAAGAGGAAAGCGTCACCAAAAAAAGAGGGCACAGATTTTGCATAAAATTGTCAATTGTGGCGTAGTGGTGAGAGTGTTGGACTGGGACTCGGGAGATCCGGGTTCTAGTCCCCGCTCGGCCATGAAACTCACTGGGTGACTTTGGGCCAGTCACTGACTCTCAGCCTAACCTACCTCACAGGGTTGTTGTGAGGGTAAAATGGAGAGGAGGAGGAGGAGGAGGAGGAGGAGGAGGAGGAGGAGGATGATTATGTAAGCCGCCTTGGATTCCTTGCAGGAAAAAAGGCGGGGTATAAATGTAATAAATAAATAAATAAATAAATAGGCTGACCCAGTGCTTACCTAGCTGCTGCTATGTGTGTTAATACTAGTGGGAGCTGCATTGTGAATGACCGCTGTTAATAATGTGATTGTCGCTGTCAGTACTTTCTGCATTTAATTTCCTTCTGACTTCACCGTGTACAATTCTCTCCCCCCACCCCCGCCACCCACCAGATGTACTGTATACATGTCTGAAACTCTCAATAACACTCCATGCATCATCTGCTAATGTGGTCCACAAAAGCTTATGCCAGAATAAATGTCTTAGTCTTTAAAATGCCACGAGACTCTTCCTTGTTTTAACAGTTGCGTAAGCCACCTCAGAGAGACAGGACTGAGATATTGTAAATAAATACATTTAAGCATAAAAGCAGTGTAACTCCAGCACGGTTTGTCTCCTCCAATACTACACATTTTATACTGTGTCAATGTGTATGGCTTCTTAGACATTGCATAGCCCGCCAGCCCGGGGTCCTCAAACTTTTGGGGCCGATGGGAACATATGGGATTTTGAGATAGGGTTGTGGGTAATCTGACAAAATTGCTGCCATGGTGTGGGTATAGCCAGTCACAAAATACCCATTTCCTAAAAGGCAAAGTAGTGAGGCAAAAAGAAAAGTAACTCGCTGAAGTACCATGCAGAGGTGGGATCTGAGCTCCAATAAAGCACCAATCTCTGCTTTGAAACCACAGCTTTCAACTTCAGCACCCATTTCATGGAAGGCAAATTGATGAGGCTCAAAGACAAGTAACTTGGCCAAGAAACTGAGTACAAGGTAGAAGTGAGGGCTGAGCCCCAAATGACATATTTGCCCCCCCCCCAAAGCACAACAAAATGCTCATTACACAGAACTGGTGATGCTCAGAGAAATGCACACACACAGGTTTAGGTAACACCCACACCAGAAGAAAACAAACAGGCGTCAAGAGCACATAATGCAGGCCACATGCTGAAGCTAAGCAGGTATGAGCCGGGTCAGTGCTTGGATGGGTGACTGCCTGGGCTGCCCACATCTGTTCTCCTGCATCAAGCAGGGGGTTGGACTCGATGGCCTTATAGGCCCCTTCCAACTCTACTATTCTATGATTCTAGGTGAAACACACCTCACACCAAAACAAACACAGGAACATAGGAAGCTGCCTTATCCTGAGTCAGACCATTGGTCCATCTAGCCCTGTATTGTTGACACTGACTGGCAGCGGCTCTTCTGGGATTCAGGCAGGGGTTTTGACAGCCCTCCCTGGAGATGCCAAGGATTGAACCTGGGAGCTTCTGCATGCAAAGCAGGTGCTCTACTACTGAGCCATGACCCTTCCCAATAAATAAACCAGCTAACCCCCCAACTCTCCCCTCACCAGTCAAAACAAGCCCACAGAACACAGGCAACACCCTGCCCTGCTAGGATGCCACCTACCACCCACAACCCCAGGTACCTTTTGCTTTTCTTTTTCCTCAGAGGCTGCACATGTTTCAAAACAAAGTCCTGGGCTGCAGGCACCCACCATTTTGATTTTCTAAGAATGCCTCCTGGGCCCACATTGGGCCCAGAGGTATTCTTAGAAGTAAAGGTGTAACTGAAGCTAGTGCTTCACTTTGCAACACACCATCCTTCCACTTAAATGGTTTTTTAAAAATAAATAAATAAATCTAAAAGCAATTAAATATTGGGGAGAGGGGAAGTGAGCTGTTGGCACCATCTGTGGGCACCATGTGGGAACCCCAGGCATAGCCAATCTTCTGTTATAAGTAACATGCCTCCCTCATCCCCCAGTGAGCTTACTCTGGGAAACCTTACTCTAGTTTCTTATTTTGATTTTAAAAAATAAAGAATAACACGATGTCTTCAGGGATACAGTTGTAGGTTTTAGATAAGACATTTACAGTAATACCTTGGATTGCAAGTAACTTGGTTTGAGAGCGTTTTGCAAGACAAGCAAATTTTTAAATATTTATTTATTTATTTATTACTTGATATACAAGCGACGTCTTGCAATACAAGTACTGTAGTACGGCTTAAATTAAAAATCTCTATACAAATTTTTTGGGGGGATTTCGTTTTGATATAAGAGTGTTTTGGATTACAAGCACGTTTCCGGAACGAATTATGCTCTCAATCCAAGGCATGACTGTATTTATTTACAGCATTTCTATACTGCCCATTAACAAGGCGTCCTCTGGGTGATCCATGCATATGGGTTCATGTGTATCCTTGGAAAGCTTTGGCGTCCCAGCCACCACCCAGTGCTTGGCCCAGCCCTGCCATCAATGCCTGAATTCCATGCTTAATGTACTAGATTTAGTGTTCCTTATCTTATTTCAGATCAGGGTGGTTTTGCCTAGTTTATTAGGGTAGATGGACTTGATTTGCCCTGTGATAAGGTCCCACTCACAGGCTCCTTCCGTGTACGGTGAGCAGCGTTTGTTTTGATCCAGGCAGTTGCCCTGGATTCTGGTGTGTTTGTGGCAGTTAGAGTGGGCCCATCTCTGGAGCACAAACTGTGATTCGGCAGAAGAATGCAAACAATCCTAAAGTAGGGTGAAAGGTGGCATCCAGAATTGTGTGCTTTCATATTGGCATTCTATCCTTGTTTCGACTGCTGGATATGGTACACACTTGACAAGTGGTAATTTGGTGTTGCATTACTAGTGGAGGAACCACTTACAGTTTACCTTATGGCAGTTTAACCTGGATGCTTGGAAGAAACAGTGCACATGGCTTGGGAAGACACCAAAACTATTTCTTGGGAGCTCAGTATAGCTTACATGCTGGCAGAAACACTTGGGTAGATTACCGTATTTCTTTTCATAACCAACGTTACTCATACTTCCTTACTCAACAGAAGGGAATATGGGAAAGCCACCACAAATTTTGTTTTGGTCAGCCTAGGAAACGAAGCAGAAATGTACAACCGTAGTTTATTCTAAGCTGAGCTGGCAGTGTGAACACTGCAGAGGTAAAGTAATATACTGCTGAAATTAATGTGGGAGTAAACTCTTGCAGTTTGAAAATACGGGTGACAATTCAGCCACACTTTGACACGAAGAATGGAATTATGGGTAAAAACATGTGAAAATGGCACAGCCTAGAAATAGATTAATCCTTCCCTAATTTAAATTTGTACTTAATCTCTCATTTTTATACTTGTTTCACTTATTCTAACCAGCATGATTCTCCTATGTTGGTCCAGTGACTAGCATTCAGTTAGGACAACAAATGTAAGATTTGAGGTTTAAAACAGCATAAGAGCATTTTCCCCCATAGAGAGTCCTCTGAGATAATTTCCTTTAATAATAATCACTTTCTCTAACCTTATCTAATAAAAAGAAATAGTTATATAAAAAGAAATGTATTTTTGTCTGTTGGGCTCCTTGCTCACTTTTCTAGTAATCATTTGCAGGAACAAACCAATATTAGGAATTCACAATTCAGAAGAAAGCAATTCTAACTAACCTGAAATTCTCCTCGCTTTGTACCTGGCAGACTGATACTATGCAGAGTTAAGCATGTCTGAGCCCATTGATCAGGCTCTGAAGAAGTAAAGTATAAAAATACGGAAATACTTCCTGGCCATCCTTCTCTTTAACAAGGAGCGTTTTGTGGTACTGGTGATCTGTTCTGATGCCTTCTCTCTAGGATTCTGAATGTAATTCTGTACATAAACCATGTGTGTGTGTGTGTGTCTAACTGCAGTTGGTCTTCTGGTGAGGTGGCTGCCTAATATGTTGCAAAAAGGGTTGGTGGATTTCTAAGAGCAAACTTTAGCAGAAAAATCAATATAGTAAAGGCTATGTCTACAAACCTTAAGTAATCATGTAGCATTGAGCCTGAGCAACCTGGGACTGGCTTCTCTAACTTTCTAATGAATTCATAAATGACCGGGGAATCATCACATGATTACTATTAGCTGGGCAAGGGAGACGGTTGACTCCACTGAAAAAAATCAACATGGGATCTATTGGGCAAACCATAATGGCTAAAGAGCTGGCACCATTTAATTGGAGGGAGGCTTTTGAAGTGAATGGGCCTTAAGGTAAGTAAGCTCTTCAAGGCAGTTCATGCATGTTTATATCATGGGACAGTTACACCCAGGAAATAGCATCTGCCTTACCATGGCAGGGACATTGGTTGCTGCGTTAGACCTACAGAGTAAACAATGAACCCAGGAGTTCTCCTCAGCCGGTCAGGCATGTCACATTTTTGTTAGATGGGCATTACTAAGATATGCACCTTTGGCTGTTTTCTGACCACTTCCCTATGCACATTTTCAAAACAAGCACATGGGAATGTAGCATCAGAAGCAGCTGCCTGTTGATACTTGTGTCTGAAGCAGATAGGCTACATTTTGATTGCCTTTCAACAATACTATGGGTCGCGTGGGAAGACATTGGGAAATGAATTTCATAAAGTGCCAGAGGACTTAGGGATTTGAAACAGAAACTCGGGTCTGAGGCTTGGACCTAACCTAGTGAGCTACTGTGGGTTGTGTGGGGTCAGGTGCAGAAGGGGGTAGGGATGTGCAGAATTAGCATCTGAAACTGGCTGGCAGCATAAAGCCTCTGGATTTGGCCAGGCCTGGGATAAATACTAGCAACCTGGCCTTCAGCCCTTTGCCTGTCAACAGGGCAGTACCTTCTGCCTGCTACACGTCAGGCTCTGGCTTCTCTGGTTTCAAGCTTTTCCAGGTCCAGCTGCTGACCTCAGAAACCCTGAGCTGGATGACATGATGACACACCCTCCTTGTCTAGACTTGGGTATAGCTGCCCAAAACCGTGGTCCCTGACTTAAAGCCTCTACTTTTTTCTGATTGGATCAAGGCAAGCAAGAAAGCAAGCTGCAGATCCTAATCCAAGAAATCCGCAGAGGAAATCGATCGCAAAATAATTTACAGCGCAATCCAATGTGGCTGCCCATAATCCTCCAAACTTGGAGGATTATGGGCATCCAATGGAGGCAGGGCAGAAGGAGCGCAGAGGCAAAGGTCAGCCTCTGTGCTTCTCCCGCCCTGCAAAAGATTTAGATGGCTGATTTTGCCCATCTAAGTCTTTTGCCCCTGCTCGTGAGGAGCAGAGGAGGAGGCGCTGCCAGGATACATGGTATCATGGCGGAGCATCACTCCTCCCCTTCCCTCCCTCTCCCCCCAACAAACCTTCAGCTCTGAGGTCAGTCTTCTGACCTTGGAGCCACAGCTGGCACAGCATGTGCCAGCTGTGAGGGTGGATGGAGGGAGGGCGCTCTGAGGTCAGAGTCCCAGGTCCAACCTCAGAGCTTGTTTCTGAGGTTGGAGCTGGGACTCCAACCTCTCCTATGGCCAGCTAGACTATGTCTAGCTGGCCATAGGATTGCATCCTTAAGTGTGTAAAGCAAATTAGTGCTCAATCCTATGCTTATTTAGACAGAAAAAAGTCCTACAACTCCCAGTATGCCTGAGCCATCACTCACAGTAATCCTTATATGATAGGTCATTGTACCCAGTTTCCAGGCTTAGGAACTGAGGCTGAGAATGAATAGCTTGCCTATAGGCATCCGGTGCATTCATGATTGAAGTGGGACGGATTCAAGCTTGTCACTGAACAAGTCATCTGCCGTATCAAATTCAAGTCAGACCAAGCAAAAGCATGTTCTTAATACCCAACTTTCAAATGTTATCCTAAGACCCACCCCAGGGCCAGCCCTATGTCATATGGTACTGCGGCTGTGGATTGCCCTGTTCAGCTTCCGGGTGTTTTATTCTTTTTATTGCATTTGGAGCCCATTTCACAACGTTTAATGCACAATTTTCACACATTGTTTATCTCTCTTGTTTAAGATAATAGAGTTTCATGCATGGATCTGATCATAATTACCTCATGCACACTGTTTGTTGGGCAGGCAATGGGCACTCACTTTGTAAAATTTCCCAAACATTAAAAAGAAAAAAAAAGTGGAAAAAGAACACTAATGCAATGCTGGCTGCACACATCTGTGTTGTCAGCTTTATGAGTGAAGCTGAACTCTTTGTATTATTTGTTTCAGCTGTTGAGTGAATAGTTGGATAGATAGACTGAGTGCCCCTTCCCCCCAAAAAACATGCCTGCACCCTCAATTTGGCCTTTCTAGGACATTAAGAAATCATAAATGAGAGAAGCAGCTAAATTATAACCAAGGACAATAACTTCAGTTTGAAATTTTGCAAAAGCGAGGAAACCAAATAGGACCTCCCCCCCCAGCCCCCACAAGAGCTATAGGTAATTCAGACATCCTAATATCTGCCCCTATCAATCTCCTTTAACTATGAGTTACAGCACAATCCTGCGGATGTCTGTTCAGAAGTAAGTCCTACTGAGTTCAGTGGGGCTTACCCCCAGAGGGTATAGGATGGCAGTTTAGTGACTGGTATGTATGACCTATGTAGATGGGCTATTTTCCCCCCAAAAAGGCTGTTTATTTATTTATTATATTTATACCCCACCTTTTTTCCTGCAAGGAACCCAAGGCGGCTTACATAATCCTCCTCTCCATTTTATCCTCACAACAACCCTGTGAGGTAGGTTAGGCTGAGAGTCAGTGACTGGCCCAAAGTCACCCAGTGAGTTTCATGGCCAAGTGGGGACTAGAACCCAGATCTCCTGAGCCCCAGTCCAACACTCTAACCACTACGCCACACTGGCTCCCTATACAGTTTGACTATACAGCTATTTACAAACAACTTATCATTAACTAGCCCTGGGATTCTCCCTTTACTTTTATTCCCTCCCCCAATTAAATTAAGACTTAAGAGTAACATTCTATGAAATCACAAAGAACACTGCTACTTGCAATTGTCTGCTTGCTGAGACATTTGATATTTCCAAACTGGGCAGTTCTTTGCCCTCCTTAACTTACTTGCAAATTGCATGTGTTCTGTTCCTGCCATTCATAGGCAAGATTTTTCTTGGAAGGGTTCAGTTGGCAGCAACCTTAGAGAAAAGATGAATGACATTTATCTGCTTTTATAGCCTGCATTTTATTGAATACATTTATTGAGCTCATAGAAAGGACATAAGCTTCTATTTGTCACATACAAAGTGAGAACTTTGAATATAGCATTTGACCAAAGGGTCCACCTGCACATTCAACAGAATCAAATTGTACAGCTTCTCCTGGACTTTACCAGTTCAAGCTACGTGTGAGAGATCAAATGTTTTAAACTCCGTTTATATAGAAACGACCACATCAGGAAGAGGAGGTTAGGTTGACCTGTTTCCCCTGACTCGCTTCTTTTCTGTGTGCAGGGTGTTTCAGCCACAGGAGAGTATTCAAACATGCAACTTCCTAGCTGAAAAAAAACTTCATTATATGATATGCATTTGCATGCAATGCATATTTTGCCCCAAGACTTACTTATTTTAAAATATTTCTATACTGGCTGCCGTGTAAAATATGTTCACCTAGTGTACAACATTAAAAGCATAATATATATGAAAATAACAATACAATATAACTTAAAAAATACTGAAACATATATTAATGTTCCAGTAGGAAACATTAGAGCCAAATATATCTGAAAGCCTCCTATATTTGTGCTCTCCAATATGGAACCCCTCTTTCTCCACAAACATGTAGCATGCTCTTTAATTTGGCACAGAGCTTTAGCTATGAAGGGGCTGGGGGGGGGGGTTGTCTCTGCAAGCTTCCTGTCTGCATTTTTCAGAGCCTCCCCCCCCTCTTGCTTGCTCACTCGCTCTCCTTCTACCCACCTGACTAGAGATGTCTTCTCTCTAGAGATATTTATGCTATAGTACCCAGTCAGGAAGCAGTTGTGTGAACATGTCCTAAGAGGTGGGGAACCTTCCCCCCCTTCCTGTTGAGAACATTGTTCCCTTGTGGTAATCTGTTGGAAGCTTCATGCCAATAGTGCGCAGGGCTGAAGCCAATGGTTTGTGGGGCCAGAGCAAAACGTGGTTGGTTCTGCCACTTTTCTTTCTTTCTTTCTTTCTTTCTTTCTTTGACACCCCCTTCTCTTTCTCCCTCCCTCCTGCCTCTTCCTCCCTGCCCAGTAGGCTACTAGGGGAGGGACAGATCACTTTTGCCAGAAGTCAGTGTGGCGTAGTGGTGAGACTGTGAGAGTGTTGGACTGGGACTCGGGAGATCCGGGTTCTAGTCCCCGCTCGGCCATGAAACTCACTGGGTGACTTTGGGCCAGTCATTGACTCTCAGTCTAACCTACCTCACAGGGTTGTTGTGAGGATAAAATGGAGAGGAGGAGGAGGAGGAGGAGGAGGATTATGTAAGCCACCTTGGGTTCCTTGCAGGAAAAAAGGTGGGGTATAAATATAATAAATAAATAAATAAATAAGTCTTTGAACTGATTGTTTGCAGAGGGCTTTTGTTAGGCTGAGGGGTGCATGCAGCCCTACGGCCACAAGTTGCCCATCCTTGCCCTAAATGATGGCATGAGACTTTTTAATCCAGGCTTCTTTGAACAAAATATTTACTCTGGGGCTGCTCATTATGGAACACTCGCCACATTATGCATTTCTGTGTGAGAGGAACCTATGTAACTGGACCATTGTGTGTGATGGCACATATGTACAATTCACCGCATGCCCGTGCCCATGCAGTGTCCATATGGCAGGAAGCAGAAACCAATCACAAATGCCCAGCATACATCTGTGCACTGTGCACACGTTCACATGATCATCTACACTCCCGTTTTGTACTTTTTCCTACACAGAAGAGTTTTGTGAAGCGACACTAGAGTCCCATCCAAACAGCAGCTTCCTGACCAGACTTTGTAGCACTCCATTTGGAGCGCAGGAAATGGTCCAGGAAATGCAAGTATTTTTTCCCATCTGCAGGCAGGAATTAAGCTGTGCCGAGTATGCACTATAGCATCCTTCCCCAACCTGGTGCCTGCTAGATATTTTTGACTACAACTCCCAGCACTCCTGACCATTGGCTATGTTGATTGGAGCTGATGGGAGTTGAAGCCCAAAACATCTGGAAGGGACCAGGTTGGGAAGGCTGCACTATACAGTCTTTGCTAGTCCTATGCCAATGTCAGAGATGTGTTGGCCAATGGGAATAGTGTGGACTGGACGGAAGCATCCCTCTCATCTGGACCCATGTTGCAATGGTGTACCCAGTCCCCAAACTCATGGATGGCTGAACATACCCTGGCTGGTAGTATTTTGGGGAGCCTTCACATTTTCAACTTGGACATAGATAGGAAGAATGGGGGATTGGCCAACAATGTTCATGTGATTGTTTTAGGAGGAAAACATTGGCTCTGACCCTTCCCCAATATTTATTTATTTATTAATTTATTATATTTATACCCACCTTTTTTTCCTGCAAGGAACCCAAAGTGGCTTACATAATCCTCCTCCTCCTCCACTCCTCCATTTTATCCTCACAACAACCCTGTGAGGTAGGTTAGGCTGAGAGTCAGTGACTGGCCCAAAGTCACCCAGTGAGCTTCATGGCTGAGCAGGGACTCGAACCTGGATCTCCCGAGTCCCAGTCCAACACTCTCACCACTACGCCACACTGGCTTTTATATATGTATATATTTGAGAGCAATGAAAGGAGACTTGGAATATATATATATATATATATATATATATATTCCAAGTCTCCTTTCATTGCTCTCAAATATTAATTGCATGGCAGTGAGATACCCTTTGGCTGCGATAAGCATTCAAAGGCAAATGTACACATGTATGTCCATTGCTAAATGACTTCAATGCCATGCAGTGACTCACCTCACATCAAATACAGTGGTTTTCAATGGAGAAGTTTAATTGTCATCAGACAATATAATATGAACATGTGTGTGCATTTAGCTTCAGTTTGTCAATTAATGTATAGCTGTAGGCCTCACCTTGGCCAGGTGAACTCAGTACCTTCACAAGCTTGTAAGTCTTATCTGTGATCTTATCTTTGAGCCTCTCCTCTGTCTTCTCCCTTGCAATGGCCATGGCTGTTCCCTAAATAGAATGCACCTGGTACATACATAACTTCTGTTTCTCTTGAGATGCTCACATACAAATGCAGCTACAAAATGAGGTGGAGCGTCACTGACCCACCTTGGCTGATGTTTATTGGGTATGATTCTGCATCACAAATCCCAAGTGGTGATCTGGTCCATATGTGTGCTTGTCATTCTTGAAGTTGCTGTCTTGGCTGACAGTGTTTTATGGGAATACTGAGATTATGTCTACAATCACTGTAGTAAGCAGGATATAGGAGGGAAAGGGCAGTTGTCCAGCTGGCTTTGGGTTTAAATTAGGGTCCAGGGGACTTTCTATCTGGGTCTTTTGTGCTGAACTGGTTGAGCTACCTGCATATTACTTCCATTTGGAGGCAGAACAATCAATACAATAATTATTTTGCACACATTTTTTAAGTTATACAAAGCAGTAGATCTCAGTTTAAACTAGTTACTGCAACAGCTCATAGGGATGAAGTCTGAACTGGGTGCCTCTGCTGAAACTCAAGAAGTCCAGATGTTTCTTATCTAACCAGAAGCTGCATTCAACTTAGAATAATAAAAAAGGTGAAAAGGTCATCTAACCCAAAGTCTAAAATCAATAGTCCAAAATCTTCTATTCCAAAGGCAGGTCAATCTATCTCTCACCTGAAAGATTCATCTATACTAGCCTTTTCCCAACCTTGTATTGTATTGTACTTTCACAAGCTTGTAAGTTTTGTAGTTGCACACTTTATGGGGGGATTTGTGCATTTTTTATCAGTGTTTTTATATTTTGCATATTTTTCTGCAGCTAAATTTGTGCAAAAATTCACAAGATAAAAAGAAAACCAGTCTACAAGCCCTGTAGACTCTGCATGACGTGGGAAAGCTGCTCTACTCTGAGAAATCCAGACACATTTGAGTCTGTTTCAGATTTCTCCGACATCCCTAGGCTAAAACATGACTAAAAGGAAAACATAAAAAGTTCCTAGACTTCTCTTTCATGCATGTTAAAGTGTATTTTTACCCTAAAGCAGCCTGATATGAAAGGGAAGGGCCCAGTCTGAAGTGATAAGAATACCACCAGCTGCAGCAGCTGGAGATGGCAATGATGACAGCTAATGCCTCCTGCTCACAGGGCAGCTGTTTCCAAAATGGCCACTGCGAAGGGGGCAGGGGCCCAGTTGAAACTTGTGAGGTGCCAGGAAGTGGAGACGGTGTTGGTTACAGTTCATTTCTCTTCCTCTTCTCCTTGAAGTTCCCCTTTTTGAAAAATGCTGATTTCCATGAGACTGAAAGGGAACAGGATGAGCTCAAATGCTACAAGCTAAGAGCAATGCAAAAAAGACAATGAATGTTAAATGACAGGAACAAAGCTAGTCAGATGGTGGATGCCAGATATAATAAGCTGGACCTGGAAGTGGGATACAGTCCCAAAGTGAAATAAACCGTCTGCTCACAAGTGAGAACATTCTATAGTCTGGTCTTAGCCTGGTCACTCAGGTCAGGTGAAATACATTTATACTGGAAAAAAAATTCTCTCTGCAGATAGGAAAAGTTGTATTTTCTTGGCCTGCACGGATACAAAAAGCTGGTATATGAAAAATCACACAAGGAGGGCCATGAGGGAAATGTGAGTTGTTATTAATGCATGAAAAAGTGGGAAGAAAGAAAATATCTAGTGTTTCTCTCATCCAGGGATAATGGCAAATTGCTTATTAGAGGGTTTTTTGTTTGTTTGTTGTCTTAAGGAATCACTTCTCTTTTTAAGACCACTCTGAATCATGTTTAATTCTGATGAAATTAATCAATCAACCAACAGAACAATTAAGGGCACAATTCTATGGCTGCTAGATGCTGTCTAGACGGCCATAGGATAGGTTGGAGTCCTGGTTCCGACCTCAGAAATGCGTTCTGAGGTCAGAGCTGGGACTCCGACAGCGGAGTGCCCTCCCTCCACCCTCGCAGCCAGCACGGTTCTCTCCGCACTGCCTGCAGCTCCGAAGTTGCAAGTGTAACTTTGAAGAAGGTGCTGGGGGGCGGGGCATTCTGGGGGGTGGGGCATTCTGGGGGCGGGGCATTCTGGGAGGCAGGGCATTCTGGGGGGCAGGGCATTCTGGGGGGCAGGGCGGGGAGGAGCGAGGCTCCACCAAGATACAGTGTATCCTCGCAGCACCTCAACCCCTCCTCCTTGCAAGCAGGGGCAAAAGACACAAAGTCGGCTGTCTGTGACTGCTGCAGGGTAAGGGAAGTGCGGAGGCAATCCTTGCCTTTGTGCCCCTCCCATGATTGATTAGATGCTTGGAGGATTATGAGCAGCCACATTACGAGCAGCCACAAACTTGGAGGATTATGGGCAGCACATTGGATGGCACTGCCCTTGTCAAATAATAATTGTCTGAGAAACAGTCCAATCCTATGAGCTATACAATGACAGGGCAGCTTAATGGTCCAACAATAAGATCCAGACAGCAGTATGAAGGCACAACTGAAGTCTTTTCAATTGCATTGAAGCCCAGCCTAGTTCCATTGTAGCCATCAATACCCTGATACAGCTGCTACAGGGCTTGAGGAACCATGGAGAATGGCTTTCCTGGCAAAGAGAAGTATCCAGAAGGTACAACATTGTTGTACAAGACACGGAACGTACTGTTTGCTTTCTCCACATCTATAATGAACATGTAAAGTCAACATTTGCTAGAGTGGAGGGAAAGCCTGACGGAACACACACTTTGCCCCACATTCCACCTGCATAATCCCTGCCCAGGGCAGGAGAGCAGTCCGAGACACACACATTTCGTAGGGATGTATCCGAGAGTCTCAGGGGGACTGAAATGAGGCTGAAATCGTCCCCGCTCGCCCCCTGAGACTCGCGCGCCTTACCTGTCCACCACTCATCCCACCGCTCCACGTCGTGCCGGCAGCACGGGGTCCCATCATGTCATTTCTGGCTGCCAGGAAGTGACACGATGGGACCCTGCACTCAAAGCAGATCGAGCGGCGTGGGGGATTCACGCCTTGTGTGTGGGGTGCTCGCCGAGAAAAGGTGAGCAAAGGTGACCCCCCCAAAGGTAGATAACACACCCCTACATTTGCATTCCGATGGTGTTCACCAAACACCCTCAATGGGTTGTCAAATCCAAGACACACACATTTACATTCAGATGGCTTTCCCCAGGCACCCTCGATGGGTTGTCAAGTACCCGCAATTAGAGTTGAAAATCGAGCCTTGCCGGAGCAGAACGAGGCCGAGCATGGCCCCGCTCGCGGCCTGGCAAGGCCTTACCTCCTCTTCAGGGCGGCTTGCGTACTCCGCGGAGAGTCGCCCCAGCTGCCCGATCCGGCGGAGAACTGGCCGCTGGGTTCGAGAGGCCCCCGTCGCGTCACTTCCGGGACCGGAAATGACGCGACGGGACCGATCTGCGCCTGCGCAGAGGCCCATCACGTCACTTTCGGGACCGGAAATGACACGACAGGACCATCTGAATGCTGAGAACGGCGCTGTGCGCTGCTCGAAAAAATGAGGCGGGGAGGGGGCGGGGGGCGAAATAAGGCTCGGGCAGCGCGCCCAGCCTTATTTACGCCGCTACCCGCAATCACCCTTCCGAGCATGAGCCATGGGCAAGGTGGCACCAAAACATCAGCACCCCTCCCGCCTGGCCGGACCGGTTCATCCTGTCAGCGGAGGGAGGGGTCAGGGGATCAAGATGGGGGCGAGCGAGTGGGTAAAAGAAGCAGCCAACACTTCTAGATGTTGTTGAGAACAAGGTGCCACACAGAGCACAGAACGGGAGCCCGGCTCAGGCCAGTCTGGACACTCAACCCCCAAGCAGAGCGCCTGGATACGTTGCTGTAAGTTTGTTCAGTTTCTAGCTTTAGACTAGGTTAGAATCTCCAGTGTTATCTAGACTAGCGTAGAATCTTTGTTGTTTTGTAGTTCTGACTGTGTGTAATAAGACACTTCCTTTTTTGTTAGTTTCACTTTCCCTTATCTCCCTTTTCAATTTGTATTGTTTACTATAAAATAAAAGTGCTTTCACTTTTGACTGGAGAGTAGTTTCGCTTTGACTTGGTGCTAAATTCCAGTGTTTACTACCGATCTAAATTGGGAGTCGAAGGCAGAGCGCTCCGGGTTGTCAAAAATAACCGCGGAAGCTCGCGCTTTGCAGGAACGGACCGGCGGCGGTCCTTCACAGCTCGGATGTACATGTGATTTAAAAATAGAGTTTTTCTGTTCTCCATTCCTCATTAACGGCATCCAAATGCCCCCATCACACAGACATACTACATCCATGTGGGGCAGCACCACAGAGAGGCAATTCCCACACAGTTCTGTGACCTGGGTCACAACGACAACCCATAGTACAGGCTGAGTATGGGTTGTGTATGGGTTGTCATTGAATTGTGGGTTGTCATTATGTGAGAACCCTGCATTATGGTTTAATTATGGGTTGTTAATAGTGGTGTCCATGAACCTGTTGGGGGGCCCGCCTATCCGCCACCTTGCCTCTTCGCAGCAGCGCCCCCCCGCCTCGATCTTCTGAGTGTCACTTCCGGATTAAACAGCCCTGTTGCCCTGGTTTCCCTGCTAAAAACGTAGCACGGGGGTCCAGTGAGCCAGCACAGGGTCCCGTCACGTCAATTCCAGTGTGTCGGAAGAGACGCGACGGGACCAGCGCGGGCAGCACAGGCGCCAGGCGGCTCGCCGCGGAGAGGCGAGCTGCCCCGGGGACAAGGTAAGTCCCTGTGAGCATCGCGCGGGCGTTAGCGGGGCCGATTTTGGCCCGCTACACCGCGCGAGGCGAAATTGTCCACCCCTACTTCCAGCTTGGCGGACACTGCTGCTGTGCACACCAAGCTGGGCCAAAAGCTGGTGCATGCTGCACCACCCGCCACACTTTTGGGTTCCAGGTTGGCCAATGTTTACATAGAAAATGCCTTAAGATACCACAAAAGCAGCCACCATTCATGCAAATTACATAAATTGTGGACACTTTAGGCATATCTTAAGGCATTTTCTACATAAACAGCGGCCCGCCAGAAACCTAGAAGTCGAGCTGGGGAAGAGGTAAACGGGATTGAGTTTGGGGGGGTCGAGCCTGGCTAGTTCATCGGATTTCCACCCCCGAACGAAATTTTTGAACATCCCTAAATCATAATGCAGGTTTCACACATAATGACAACCCATGATTCCTCAACAATCCATGATTCAATGACAACCCATGCTCAGGGTTGTCATTGCATGCAATCTAGGCCTGTGAAGGGATTGTGTGAATGGAGTCACACGTGTACAAAAAGTCTCTTGTGCAAAATTTCCCCACAGTGCAGTCTTTTAATTCATGGCAATCAGTATTTGCTTCATTGTTAATACATATAATTTATTTAGGTCTTTGTGTATTTTTAATTATTTTTTTACATTTTAAAAATATCACTTTTTTTACTCTAAAAAGCACTTACTTGAGTAAACATTTAGAGTATAATCCAGAAAAAGATAAGCACTTTTGAGACTTATTTCGATGGGGAACACTTAAGCACCTGTTCAACTCTACCAATGAAATCAAAAAGACCTAAAAGTGCTTATCTTTGTACTCATAACAAGGATGGTCCTCTTTTCTTTTTCTTGTTGCTCATAAAAATCTTTTTTTAAAATTTGTAGTATGCTCTTAGACTCACTAACCTCTTGCTGTTGATCAGATGAATCATACCATGTTCTCAAACAAAATTTAGGCTGCAGTCCTATAGACATTTAGCCAGGAGTTAGTCCCATTCAACGGAATGGGATTTACTTCTGAGTAGACATGGTATTGCACTGATAATCTGGCTCTTCCACTGTTGCTTACCATAGTAAGATTGTGGTGTGTGTGTTAAACAATTACATCTCTCAAAAGCAAACAAAACAACAACACCCCCACCCAAATATTCCTCCTTGTTTGACTCAAGTCCTTTGGGGGGAAAAGCAAAAGCTGTCTCAGTTCCCTCTAGTGCTTTATTTAGCAAAGATTAATTCAAAACTGTGAAATAAAACTGTGGTGAGTGACAGTTCCCAGAAAAACAGCTGCCCACATTAGATTTTCATCATTGCATGGCCAATGAGATGTGCTTCGGGTCAGTTTTTTCCATTGGCACAGTGCCTCAAGGAGAAGAATTATAGTTCACCTCCTGGCAATTTACAAACATACTGGGCTTCTTGAGTCAAAAGAATTAATGGCATCTAAATGGAGCAGCTTACCTCATGCCATTTCAAAGATTGTTTTTGAACTGAAATTGGGTTGTAGCTAATATCAGTAAAGATCAGTGGAGTGAGAATATCTGAGAAGGCTAATAGTGTGATAAATTGTGATACAGTAACTGCCACCATATCTGTGGACTTCCACTTCTTTCTCCTTTTAAGCAGTCTCCATTCAATTCTCATTTTAAGATGGTCTGAATAATAATCTCTCACTTAGGTAGAGCCAACAAGTTCGTTGAAGGGGAATCCAGTATTCCCACCGGCGAAGGCTGCTGCAAAGTTATTATTAGACATTTGCTTTGCAACCGTCAGTGGAACAGATCAAACTTTCCTACAGGAGGCTGGCTGCTTACTGTGCATCCTCTTCCATGGAGAGAAACCACAGCTTGCCAATTACATATTAGACAGATGGCTGTGTAACACAACTTGGAACTGTAACCATGAAACTACTTGGTCCTGAGAAGTTCTTGTACTTGCAGGGTTGTGCAGTGTGTAAACACATCAGAAAGTCGAAGAAGCCGAGGGTGAGGGGAAATCATAGATGTACTGGAACTGAATAGGTAATAGGAAGCAGGCATTCGATTTCGAAGCAAGAAAGCTTCAAGAAATGTTAAAATAGTTCATTATATTTAAAAAGAGGCTACAGCATTGACGTGATCAGCAAAAAGAATGAGCTTGTTATTGTTCTACGTACATTGTATGTAATATATTGTTATACGACCCATTTCACAGATAATGCGAACAGTTTAGCATTGTATACATGGGCAGCAGTGAACCCTGGGTTCACTTGCTCCCTCCCCCTCCAGCATGGCCATGAGGAGGAGATTGAAAGCATCCACTTCAAGCCAGTATCATAAACCACATTTTGCCTCCTGAAAATGCTACACAGGGGACCCTTCTGTATGGGGTGGGCTGTGGCACATGGGGCTGAAAAGGGGACTCCCAAAATAGGGTCAAGGGACCTTATGTGAGTAGGACCTCCACCCATGTAAGGTGCCCCTGCCCAATTTTCAGGTATTCCCTTCGCCCTCTGGAGGGCGCCCTATTTCTCCTTAATTGCCAGATTCTTAGGCTGAAGTTTGACCATTCTATGAGTTCATTGGCTGGGTTCACACAACATGACAACCCACACTTAAGGTTGGGTATGGGTTGAGTGTGGGTTGCCGTTGAACTGTGGGCTGTTGTCGAAACGTGGGTTGCTGTGTTGTGTGAACCTAGCTGCACTAGCAAATCATGGTTTGTTAACTACGAACAACCCACAAAGAGAACCCATGGTTTGTTGTTGGGTTGTGAACTGTGGGTTGTTCATGGTTAACAAACCATGGTTTGTTAGCGCGGTTGGGTTCACACAACACAGCAATCCATGGTTCAACAACAACATCCACTCAACCTTGAGTCAGGGTTGTCATGCTGTGTGAACCCAGTCTTCGTCTCTCTTAAATGCTAGAGAGGTTCCTGGGTTGAACCTTTGATCTCCCTGTGTACTTTTGACAATCTTGATTAGAACAGCCGCATAAACAAATAGCAACCATTTTACAAACCCAAGAGTCAAATGGCTGAAAGATTCATTCCTTTACAGAGGATTTTTATTTTTTTTTTAAAAGCAAAACAAGGCAAAATGTCTTCTCAGATTACCTGTTGATAAGCACCTGGGAGCTTCCAAGCCATAGGGGATGTTGAGGTGCCAGTTGTGCGCGGAGCGGGTGGGAGACTAAACAATTACTTCGCTCAAAGAGTTTATAGCAGTGTTCTCCAACCTTGGGTCCCCAGATGTTTTTTGGCCTACAACTCCCAGCATGCCCCAGCCAGCATGTATATACTCGAGTATAAGCCGAGTTTTTCAGCACATTTTCTGTGCTGAAAAATGCCCCCCCCCCCCTCGGCTTATACTCGAGTCAGCGTCTGGTCTGAAAGCTCTGTGTTGGCTGCAGTGCACAGTGACTGCCAGTGATTGGCTCGTACCTGTGCTGTGGGCAGGGGGCGGGTCCGGAAGCGTGGCTCGGAGCGGCTGAGCATGCCGGCTGAAGAGAAGAGATACGGTAAATTTTAGGAGCGGGAGCGAGTCTTCAGTAGCTGGCTCACGAATCACTTCCAGCTAGTCAATTTCCCTTCTCCCTCCCCCCTCCCTGCTCGCTGAGTCATGAACAGCAAAATCTTTGCTTGAAGTTGAAGCTTGCTTGAGAGATAGCTGCCAGAAACTCAAGCTTTTGTCTCTTAATTGGTGGTACATCTACATAAACTTTCTTCTTCTAACTCCAACTGAGGAAAACCAAAACCTCTATGCACTTATGCTAATCCTACTAACAAACACCAGGATTTGTAATGCTCATTTAACAGCCTCTGCCTCTCTGGCTACTAGATTGAAAGGCTAGCTAGATTGAAAATATAGGCTTACATTCCTACATTTTAGAAATTCCTACATTCCTACATTTTGTTACAGATAGACATAATAATGTATAGTGTGGTAGTGGTAATTGTAAGATGCATTCTTGTGAGAAGCATGCCTCAATTAATGTAATTTTATTGGTATCTATCTTTATTTTTTAAATTTACCAGTAGCTGCTGCATTTCCCACCCAAAGCTTATACTCGAGTCAATAAGTTTTCCCAGTTTTTTGTGGTAAAATTAGGTGCCTCGGCTTATATTCGGGTCGACTTATACTTGAGTATATACGGCTGGCTGGGGCATGCTGGGAGTTGTAGGCCAAAAAACATCTGGGGACCCAAGGTTGGAGAATACTGGTTTATAGTAAGTATCCTGGCACAGGGGATTAAAGTTGGGAGGGGAAGTGTGGTTTAAAAAAAAACACCCCTTCTTGCACTATACAGGGATATTTCAGGAAGCAGGAAGGGGGAAATGAGACCCTTCTCCCTCTCTCATTCTCCACCAGATCCCTCCCTCCAAATATTTAGTCTTTGTGACTTGAAGGAGACAGCACAGGAGGGAAAGGGTTAAACCCTTCCTACCCCCTACACCATGGTCTGGATTTGGATTTCCCCTCCTCCCCCATTATATAAGCTAATTCTAAGCATGCTTATATAAGAAGTGCTTAATGCAACACATAGTTTCACTCTGAGACCTGTTTACAACACACAGTTCATTTGTATAGTATGCAGGTGTCTAACCTCCTGACAATAAGAACACTTGACCTGAGTCAACTCTGAGGGGAAAAAGTTCTGACATTCCGAAGTACAGAACTATTTCTGCCCAAGGTGTAAGAAAACCCTCAGATTTCAACTGTACGCTTTTTAAAAATGAATATTAAAAAAAAGAAGAGAAAGAAAACAATGCAGGTGCTGTTTTGTTGTAAGGGGCATTTAAGTACAAAGTGTAATAACAGTAAAGCTCACCGTTTCCCAGTTTCGATGCCTTCTGGCAATTTGAGTTTCAAATGTCTAATGTGAAGCAAAGATAGTGCGAGCAAACAGGGTGACTCACTGTCTGATACACAGCTCCAGGCCAAGCTGGTAAACAATATCCAACTGGTCCTATCTGGATTTTCGAAGCCTGTAGAATTATTTCACTGAGAGCCTTTTTTTTCCTTCCTCTTTTTTTTTTTTTTTTTTTTTTTTTAATATGGGCTCTTGCTGAAAAAAAACCCTGAACAGCTAACTTTCTAGAACTATGTGTTTTGCAAATTAGGCACTAGGTACAGAATGCCAAGAGGAGATTGTGCATGTATTTGTTTATTAAAGCACCTGTCATAAATCCTAATCCAGTTCTACTGCCGCTGTGCAATTTGAAGGAAAATATATAGAAGTGTCTTTAGGGCATATCTGACTGGAATTAGGCAATTCTCACAAACCTGTTTGAAATTCTCTGAAACAACTGGCTGTTGAATTCAAAACTGCTGAGGTTTTGGTGCTGGCTTCAATTCAAGGTGCTAGTTTTGACCTATAGAGCCTTACATGGCTTGGGACTGCAATAGTTGACAGAGTGCTTCTCCTGGTATGAACCTAACTGTACAACTACGATCAACATCTTCTGAGGCCCTTTTCCGAGGGAGGTTTGGAAGATGGCAACAAGGGAGACAACCTTCTTGGTGGTGGCCCCCCAATTGTGGAATGTTCTCTCCACTGAGGTCTGCCTGGCACCAACACTGTCATCTTTTTGGTGCCAGGTTAAGACTTTCCTCTACTTCCAGGCATTTGACAGCATATGATGGGGTTTCTTGATCTAGTTATTTCATTTGGTCTCGGTTATTTTTAATTGCTTTTAATTGTTTTAAATTGTTTTACATCTTCATAAGTTTTTAACCCTTGCTGTAAGATGCCTTGAGGGTTTTTGTTGTTGTTTGTGTTAGAGAAAGGTATCTAATACATTTAGGGCTCAATCCTATGCATGTTTAAACAGGAAAAAGGCCTACAACTCCCAGCATTCCCCGCCAGCCATGTTGGCTAGGGAATGCTGGGAGTTGTAGGACTTTTACCTGTCTAAACTTGCATAGGATTGTTCCCTTAACAGATGAAATGAAATTCTCTCTTGCATTTTCTACATTCTGCACTTTTCCTATAACATTACTAAATCCAGTATAAACTACCTAGATGCCTTTGTAAAGTCAGTCGTTCATCATGGGTAACTGTAGGCACAGACAGTGCTTCTATTTTATTATTTTATTTTATATTATTTTCAATAGCAGCTTTGATAGTCAAAGTGGGAATATGTTTTCTGAAACTGAAAAAATGTCTTCGGGCATCGACAGTGGACGTTACTGTTTCCCCAAAACTTTAAAAGAGTTTTAACCAAGTGTGACTAGTATTAGTGATACACCTGATGTTCAGAATGGACTATTCCCAGGGATTCTGGCAGCTGCAATGCTGTAGTGACATCCAGCCCTCTTATCGCTGCTAGGTTAATTTTGGGTCGAGGTCAGTGTGAGGAGGTTCGGGAGGCCTTGCCATGTTCCCGGCGATATAATCAGGAACACAATGAAAGGTGGAGCTCAGTCCATGCTGAGCTTACAACAAACAGATTTGAGCCCAATCAGAGCTGAAACTCATTTTAGGCAAACCCATTCCAAATAAAGCCTGGGGAAGCTCGCTCAATGGTATTGCATAAATTCCTAGATGTTGCAATTGAGGGTACCTTCCATACTGACTGGGTTCTCACAGCACGATAAGCCATGGTGGGTTGTGAGCCATCTTTGTTTCAGAGTGGCTGTCGTGTTGTCCGAACCCGGCAGTATGGTTTGTTAACCACGCACAAGCCACTCTGGCCGGGTTCGGACGACACGACAAGCCACTCTGAAACAAACATGGCTCACAACCCACTGTGGCTTATCATGTTGTGCGAACCCATTGATGGTCTGCATGGAGGGAGACCACTTTGCTCACTCAATCCCATCTGGTTGCTGCAAATCAGGCTAAATGTTACTTACTGCCCTCTCCTTATGTTTCAGGCAAGCATGCATGTGAACATGCAAGCGTGCATTCACAGACTACCCTCTGACACACAGATAGGGGCACTCCTTGACTTTCACACAAAGAAATTATTTCTTTCCTCTAAGTGTTCCTTGACTCCTCTCCAGCCTGACCTGATGTACCATATTCCCCTTCTCCAGGCAGTCACTTTTGCCCCTCAGGGAGGGGCTCCTGCTCAGTAGCAGAGCAGATGCTTTCCATGCAGAAGGTCCCAGGTTCGATCCCCGGCGTCTCTGGCAACGAGTAAGGCAGGAAAAACTCCTGCCTGAACCCCTGGAGAGTCACTGCCGGTCAGTGTTGACAATACTGAGCTAGATGGACCAATGGCCTGACTCAGTATAATTTATTTATTTATTTATTTATTTAATATATTTATTCACCGCCCATCAGCCAAAAGGCTCCCTGGGCGGTTTACAAAACAAAGCAACACAAAAATATCAACAAAAATAATATAAAAACACAAACATATTAAAATATAACATGATAAAAACAAGCAGCCAAAATAAATTTAACCCAGAGGTACAGTGGCAATAATAAAAGGAATAAAATCAACCATTAAAATATTGGGCAAATAAAAAGGTCTTCACCTGGTGCCTGAAAGAATAGAGGGTAGGCGCCAGGCGCACCACCTTGGGGATCTGATTCCATGGATGGGGTGCCACAACTGAGAAGGCCCTTCCCCTAGTAGCCACCCTTCTGGCCTCTCTTGGAGGGGGCACTCTGAGAAGGGCCTCCAAAGAAGATCTCAGGGTTCAGGCACGCTCGTATGGACGAGGCATTCTTTCAGATAACCTGGCCCCAAACCGTTTAGGGCTTTAAATGTTAATGTAAGCACTTTGAATCGGGCCCGGACTTCAATTGGTAGCCAATGTAAATCATAGAGGACTGGCATAATATGTTCTTGTCGGCCAGTCCCTGTTAGCAGCCTCGCTGCCCTGTTTTGAATGAAGTCTCCAGACCGTTTTGAAAGAAAGCCCCACGTAGAGCACGTTACAGTAGTCCAAACGAGAGGTTACCAGAGCATGGATCACTGTTGCTAGGCTCTGCCTGTCCAGAAAGGGTTGTAGCTTGTAAATCAGCCTAAGCTGATAAAAGGCGCTCCTTGTCACCGAGTCCACTGACTCCAGCGACAGTTTGGAGTCCAGGAGCACCCCAAAACTACGAACCCTGTATAAGGCAGCTTCCTATGTTTGGAATAAAAATGATATCTATAAAAAGGGTATATTTCTCTTCGGCAGTAGAGTGGGTGGGACTGGCACACGCACCCCCATGTCCCCTCCACAGTTACGATTTTTTAAAATGCCTAAATAGGGCTGTGCTGGTTAATCCATTCCTAATTCTGCTGCCAGCGCTTACTATGATGTCAAACAAAGACAAAAAGAAAGGGAAAAGGCAAACATTTGAGGATTTATACTATCACTGAATAGCCTTTAGCAGTGGAGTATGCACTTGGATAGCTTCTATTTTTGTGCAACTGTCAGTGTTTAAAACAGTGATAGATATAATGAAGGGGTGCAAAATCTGAGGGAATTGAAGCTAAAAGGGATCATTTGTGACCGAGACAAAGAAATACTAGAGTATATTTCAGATATGAGCAACTATTGGCAATGCCCATTAGTTAGGGCCGGTGAGTAAATTGTCTTTGGTGAGAATGTGTGTGTGGGAAGGGTTTATAAAGCAGCTGAATTCCAACTGTACAGATTCAAGAGGGATGGGCTTGCTTCTTGGGAAATGTCTGTTTGCTTCCTTTTTATTTAAAAGGTAGTAGGAAATGTGAGCCTCAGTGTACGAGATGGAGAATTCTCATCCTGAGAGCCAATTGGCAGGGCCAGGCGGTGAGCAGGAGTCTGAGGTGAGTCAGGAACCAGGAGCCATGGGACAAAGCCAGGAGTCAGGATCAAAGTGTAAGTCAGAACCAAGGGACACAAACCAGGAACAGCAGCAAGGAGCAAGCCACAACTCAGGACAGAAGGCCAACCATAGAACACAGAAGCACCTCAGAGCTCAGGAAGACCTTATTTCTTGAGGAAGGCTTAACTTGAACAGGAAGCCCAGGTCTATCTCCAGGTATTTTGATGCCTGGCAGATATGCAGTTGTCCCCTCTTCTCTCCCCCAACCCCCAGTGGTGGCAGCAGCAGCAGCAGCTACCATGGCCACCCTCCTCCTCCTCTCCAGCTGCAGCCACAGCCACCATCTTCCTCCTCTCTTTTACTCTCCTTAGTGGCGTCTTATCAGTGCCTGCCTTCCCCACCATGCGAGCACAACATTTGGGCCAGGCAGGCTCTCTGCAGAGTTGTACGGCTGCTTTTTTCCTGCAGCATTTGTTGTGGCAGGTTAGCTATCCATGGGGCTTCCCAGAGAGCCCACCCGATCCCTAATTCTGAGGGGTTCTCAAAGTTAGGCATCAGGTGGGCAGTGCCTGGAGGGCCATGCCAGGTGTTCTCCTGCTGTGGCAGCAGCAGAACAGCTGAAGTGGCTCTTCAAAGCACCAGGCAGGCCAATGGCTCATTCTGAGACACACTCAGGGCAAGGCATTGACTACCTGCTACTGGCAGTGGAGGCAGTGGAGGAGTGTGTGGTTGCGGCCTTCCCAACACCAAGCACGGGCCAAGAAGTGGAGGAGCTGGAGCGCTGCCACCACCACACCACTGCCTTCACCTTGAGGCAGCTGTGAAGAAGCCCTTTCCTGTCCATGAGGATCCAATAATCAGCCATTGGGCAAGGTGAGGCCAGGCCCCTGAGGATACTAAACTGGTTATGCAGAGGCTGCCACATGCAGTTCAGTGACTCACCACATGGGAAAGCTGCACACAAACCTAAAGGCTCCCGGTTCAAGCCCAAGCAGCTCCTGATAGCAGTGCTGTATAGTGGTTAGAGCAGCCTTCCCCAACCCGGTGCTCTCCAGATGAGTTGGACTACAACAGATGTTGTTGGACTACAACAGCCTTCCCCAAGTTGGTGCCTTCCAGATGTTTTGGACAACAACTCCGAGGATTCCTGACCCATTGGCCATGCTGGCAGGGTCTGACGGGAGTTGATCCAAAATATCTGGAGGACACCAGCTTGGGGAAGGCTGGACTACAACAATAGCCATGATGGCTGGGGATGATGGGAGTTGTAATCCAACTTATCTGGCAGGGACCAGTTTGGGGAAGGCTGGGCTGGAGTGTCAGACTAAGACTGGGAAGGCACAAGTTTAATCCCCACTCAGCCATGAAGCTCACTGCATGGTCTAGGCCCAGTCACTCTCTCTTAGCCTAACTCGCCTGACAGGGTAGTTGTTAGGTTAAAGTGGAGGGGGAAGGAGAAGGAATTTTGAGCTCCTTTGGGGAAGGGGCATAATAATGCAATCATTACACTGACTGTAATGTAATCCTTCAAAAGGAAGGGCTGCTTGACAACTCACAGAACTGTGGGTAAGTGCTTGCTTGTCCTTTAGAGAACAGAAAAACTTTTAAAAACCCACAGGGCTGTATCGTCTGACTTGTCATGTCATGATGTGTCAAAGACACTATCCAATGTCGTCAGAAGATTACACAAGTACACCAGACTGCTGGTAGCACTCGTAGGAAGGAAAATGGAAGTTTGCCAAGTTCTGTGATTTGGCGCCAGTGGAAGCCTTTTTACTATTTCTAACTGTGTGGGGCACCCCATTGGGGGTGGGGTAGTTTCATGGGGATAACGGGTGGGGTGTGCTGAGTAAGATGTATTAAAAGGAACGTGTAGTTTGAGTGTACATATTCAAAGTAACATACCTATTAAAAGGACCATAGTTTGACCCTGAAGGAAAAGTTGATTTCTCCGCAGTGGAGGTGCACAACCTGCAGGGAAGGTGTCTGCATACCTGCTGCCACCCACAGGATTACATTCAGCTTGGTTTGCCCCCCCCCCCATTAATTGTCTGTACAACCCTTGTTAACTGTAGTTTGACAGTGAACGAGAAAGTGTGCAAACGTTGCTATCAATTGTTGTTCAGTTCTCAACCATAAGGTCAAATCCACACCTGATTTGCGTCACTGGTACAGCTAGATTGGTCCCTTGAGTTGATTATCAGATATATAGCAGATAGCAGGAGAGACAGACAGACAGACAGACTAGGGCAGGAGGAGAATGAGCTTTTGCTTGGCACAGGCTGCTGGGTAGGTACAAGAATTATTGCAGCCATTTCTCAAGAGAATATAAGAGGGGTCTTGATTGAACTACGACTGAGTGGTTCTAACTCCCTTATGAAAACTGAGCAGATATTTTCAGTGTCATTGTATTTATTACATTTCTATACTGCCCAATAGCCAAAGTTCTCTGGGCGGCTTACAAAGCTTAAAAGCTTAAAAATACATGATCTTTAGCTTTTGTTTCTTTGGTTTTTGAATGCTAATCCACACACTGTTTGGAGCACAATACTGAACGAGCTGGGAAAGTCTCTCCCTCTCAGACATGTTGACGAACAAACTGGATTGAAGTGGATTTGGGGCAGACTGGCTTACTGCAGCTAAGGAGTGTCTTTCAGTCGCTGGAGATAGGCTGGCTGAAAAACAGCTGAGAGGCTGGGAATTCCATTGGCAGAGAATTCAGTGAGTCAGCACTGAGTCACCTTACCCCTACGTGACAGCAGAAAGCACACGGTAGCAGTTAATTGGCTTGCATGCTGCTTTAACGACGGGCTCAGAAATTACTATTACCAGGCAGAGGAAGCTCTCCTTTCTGGGCCGCATGCTGCCAACTAAATGCATATGAATAAAAAAGCATGTGAAATTGGGAATAGCGAGGGTCCACCACATGGGCTTTGGATTGTCAGAGGATGTTCCAATAATCCCTGTGGTTTCCCTTGAACAAGAATTATTTGTTGCCTTCCTCTTTTACCGCTGGAGGGGATGCTCTGATCTTTCCATCCTTCTCATTTCCAAATCAAATTACAGGAAGAATGGCTTAATAAGCTAAAATGCAATGGCAGACAGTGGCACAGTTTCAGCCCTCATAGGCGTAGCGCAGCGTGGCTAATCGACTGTAAAATACTGGCAGTGCAAAAGCGTACTGATAATATGAAAGCACCTAATCCCTTCATTTGGTAGCTTCTATTTCCACAGCATTTTTAACCATGTGAAGATCAGATCACCAAGACTGGGATCCTCTGAAGGACAGACAGGGCAATCCCATCCATATCTACTCAAACGTCAATCTCATTGAGTTCATTTGGGCTTATACCCAGGAAGGTGTGTACAGGGTTGCAAGCCTTAAGTTATTGCAAGTGAAATCAATCGGGCTTACTTGAAAATAAATATGGTTAGGATAGGATTGGGGGGGGGAGTGAGGGCGCCTTTCACAGTGACACAAAGCACACGTTTTTTGTCCTGAACACAGCTTCTTTCAGAATATATTTCAATATGTGTAATACAATAACAGGGAAAACGTATTTTAATTGAATTTGAGCCCTTGGAAGTATACCTATTAAATATGAATGATCTAATGGATGTGCATTTTCTTATTGCTGTGAAAATATGTGATCTTGGGGCTGCCCCATACATAACATTTTCCCTATATGTAGGAGAACAAGCTCTATACACCAGTGTGTGCATGATCACATGTAAAATTTGCATGACTCCCTGTTTTTCTGCAATTGCATCTTAGAAACCATAGCACAGAGCAGCCTCTGAACACCTACAATGATAATAAATCAGATTTTCACACACAATGGGCAGGCTTGCACTAAGTCACACTAAGCCACCCTGCGAATAAGCCACGGTAGGTTGGTTGCTTGCTGAACAACCCATAGTGTGCCCAACAGACAATCAGGCTCACTGTGACCTGTTCTCCCCATCCTTCCCCCTCAGTCCTCCCACTGGATCTGGCATGTATCCCAGGCACCTCTGCGGCAGAACCCGTCTTGTCTCCTCACCCCAGCCTGTTCCATAAGCCAGACCCTGCTAGTAGGTTGTCGTGTCATCCAAACCTGGCGACGGTGGGCTGTTGGCGTGGCTAACAAACCACCCACAACCCTAAAACAGCCCATGGGTTCTGGGTGGTTTGTTAACTATGTCAACAACCCATCCTCACCAGGTTTGGATGACATAACAACCTATGAGCGGAGGTTGGGTTCCAGAACATTTTGAGCTACTGTGGCTCAAACTGATCGTGTGCCAGAAAAATCCTGAGAGGGCTGGCGGATGACGTCATAATCCCTGCTAATCAAGAAATCCCCGTGCCGTGACCCTGTGAGCCTGATTCCAATACACCACTGGTCACAGTGGCCACATACTGAGAGAAAAGGCTTTCCAAGCATGTTATTAACATAGTAGTACACACGTCCTAGGTCAGATCCAGAAAAGCCACCAGCTTCCAAGAGATGCTCACTCCTAGCCTATTTCACTGTCAGAAAGTTCAGATTTTATAAACTGGATGTTTTTTTAAAAAAGAACCCAATCTCGAGAAGAGAAGGGGGGGGGGAATAGGGAGAAGCCCTGACATTTCTCCATTGCATCAGCACAGCAGCTGGGGTCAACACTCTGCATTAAACAAACATCTGTAGCTACTTATGCTCCTGTTTGGAATGATAAGATTTCAGAATCAGAACATTATAGTTGTCATGTTTCATTTCAGAATGTGGCTGTTCAGTGCAATGCTCAGCTGACATGGCTCTGAGCTGGGATCTCAGCGGCGCTGCCAGGGCTGGACCTTGGGGCAAAAGTCCAGGGTCCTGCTGCAGCCCCCCTGTCATAAATGACCACCCAGATAGCATCAAAGATTTCACCCAGAGAAATGAAAGAAATTTCATTTCTTTCCCATAGTCATGATGGTGCTATAATTTAAGTGAGTTTGAAATGCAAAACTGCACATGCTCAGAGGTTTGTTTTTAAAGGTTAGCAAACTGTGTTAAGGTTAGTGTAAACAGTGTTAATCAAGAATGTTAGTTGTAAAGTAGTTGTGGGGTGGGGGGAGTAACTGAAGTAATATGGCCACTCAAAGTCCTCCTCCCCATAAGATCATGCAGTCTAGAATCTTAAATGACGGTGACCTAGCTGCACCACAGGGCAAGACCTCTTTGAAAACAACATGTCCTTGGGTACAAACTGAAGAAAAGCACAATCCTATGCATGTTTAGACAGGAAAAAAATCCCACAACTCCCAGCCTTCCCCAGCAAGCCATGGATGGCTGGGGAAGGCTGGGAGTTGTAGGACTTTTTTCTGTCTAAAAATGCATAGGATTGTGTCCTTAATCAGTCTGCAAAGAGCTGCCTGCATCACCATTTTAAGACTGTCCCATCTTGGAGAGGGTGCTTCTATCATGCCAGCATCATCTCATAGATTTCATAGATCACAGAGTTGGAAGGAGCCTACAACTACAAGGCTATCGAGTCCAACCCCCTGCTCAATGCAGGAAACTAGAGGGGGGGGGGTCTCCCATCCAAGTAACAACCAGGCCTGAGCCTGACCCTGCTTAGCTTTCCACACTCAGACAAGCTGAGCCAGCATAAGCCACAGGCTTTTCTCTCTTCTTCCTTTCCCCACTTCTTTTCATCATCTTTCAGTGATTCCCCTGTATGCTTTGAATATACAAATTAAATAGATCAGGGAATCCCCTGTTCGTTTCTTTCAGTGTAAATCTATATCATCAGCAGTCTGCATTTGATTCAGTGTACCGTATTTTTCCGTCTATAAGACGCCCCCATGTATAAGACGCCCCCCACTGGGCAGTTTCACAACCATGCGGTTCTCTCCTCGGCTTACTTCCGTGTATAAGACGACCCTCAATTTTTAGTCTAACAATTTTAGGAAAAAGTATAGTCTTATACATGGAAAAATACTGTATGTCTTCTTTATGGAAAGATGGGAGTTCCTTCTGTTTTTCTCTAGTGGTGAAAGCTGCAGTCTTGAGGGAGCACACAGCCGAAAATGAAAAGTAAACAGAACTTAGTCTCCACGTTACTTTTTGAAGTACTGACTGACTCTCCATATCCCTTGCCTATCGCCACAAACTCTTCATTAGCATGCTATCAACAATCCTCAATGGTGTCCTCTGTTTACCAAAAAATTAACTTCCATTTCCAGCATATAATTAGCTACTTCTTCATATGCATAGCAAAAGCTATGATGCCTTGAGGTGAGGCGGGAGAGATTTGATTGCTAAGCTAAGTTCTGCTGGTGAATGTACAGTCAAGGGAGGCTGGTGACTCCTCTTTTGGTGGGGCTCCTCATCATCCACTGCAGCTTTTATTCTAAGCTTTATAGGAGTTATCCATGGTGCTTTACTCCATCCCCAAAATAGGTTCACCAAAATAGGAGCACCATGAATAGCTGCTATAAAGCTCAAAATGAAAGCTGCAACGGATAAGGAGCCCCACTGACATGGGAGTCACCGGCCACCGCTGCGTACAGCTACTTCAAATGTTGTATTTCTTACTGGGATACCACTTCCACAATGGCAACTGGATGTGCTGCCAGCACACATCATCACCCGCGTTGAGTACACACATGCTTCATTTGCTACATCTGCTAGTTTGTTATTCTGTTTCACCAAGCTGGGCCGGGCCGCTCCACCCCTCACAGAGGCCATTCCAACCAACTGCCCTGTGAGCTGGAGAGGAAGAGGAAGTGATCTGTCACCATCCCCATCTCTTCAAATAGGCTTTTAAAGGCGCAGCCCTACTGGGTAGCACTAGCAGCCTCCCAGATGGAAGGAGGGATGCTGGAGAAACCCACAATGGATTCAAGTGAGTTTGGATTTCCATGAATCTGACCTGTGGACTCCACAGCAGCCCGGCTTCTCTCAAGTCGCACAGATTCTGCAGACCTGTGGACCATTTTTTTTTTTTAAATTTCCAGAATTTTATGCAAATTTAGTCATAGAAAAATACAGGGGGTGGGGGAACCTGACCAAAAATGTGCATTCCCCCACATAGGCTAAAGCGTGAAAATGCACATGTTGGGGAGATTTGCACATTGAGGGGGGGATTTGCACATTTTCCAAAGTGCAAATTTGCACAAGTGTGCATGAATGCAAGTTCGGGAAATTGAAAGAAAATCCAATTCCATCAATGACGGATGATGGAACAAAAGAAACTGGACGATCCGCAAAATACAGATGGAATGGATTTGACAAGATCCCCACATCCCTAGATGGACGGAGGCCTCTGACTTCGGGGTTTTCTGAGGTTCTTTTGCCCTGCCAGGCTGCTGCCAGCAGCACAGCGGAACGATGGAGGCAATTTCTGCTTCTCCATCCCGTTTTTAATTTCCCCCCACTAGACAGGTCTCTGAGCCCATCTAGTGGGGTTGTGCCAGTGGGGGCAGGGCTGGAGATGCCACAGAACAGAGTGTCTCCTGGTGCCACCTCCTCTTCCCTCTCCTCCCTCGCCACCAGAATGCTTCCCTTTTCCTCTCCCTGCAGTCACATTTGTGACCGTGGGAAGCAGCCACTGCAATTCCTTCCGCAGCTGCTGTGAGGGGGTCAGGGCAGGGTTCGATACAAAGAGTCCCTCCCAAGGTCATAGCAGTGTCTACAGCCTTGGGAGGGGGACTCCAAAAAATCCAATGGTTTTTTAATCCATAGGATAATGTGCCCTAAAAAAATTAAAATTACATAAACCCTCCCCCTCTCCCTGCCCCTTATCCCTTGTGTGCATGTCTTAAATTTTGATTGTAAGTCTGTTGGCAGGGACTGTCATACTGCTTGTGTTTGTAAGCCGCTCTGGGAGCCTTTTGGCTAAAGGGCCCACCCCTTTAGCCAAAATGTGTATGTGTGCGTGTATGAATGCAACTCACTGAAGTGTGTGCTCTTCGAGAAGAAAACCTAATACCTCAAACTGCTTGAATTTTTGTGTTTGAAATTCTGTGTGTGAATACAGCCTGTTTTCTCCAAAAGATATCGTACAAATTGAACATTTAAATAGGAGGTGCTTGACAACTGTATAGGATCTATATGGGATGAACCTTGAAGACTGTTCAGAAGCTTCAGCTGGTACAGAATATGGTCACTTACCTCCCGAACTGGAATAGTCGGTGAGAAAGTATTGCACCAATGAGTGCATAAGTTTCCAGAACATTAAATGTGCTTCTTCTTTTTTTAAAATCCCAACTCAATAAAGGTAGAAAAAGAAATGTGGTGTGTAGTTTGATGATTAAGAGCATGGCTCCGATTCTCAGCTCAGTCCACCCCAAATGCACAGGGTAGCTTTAGTCAGATCCTGCTCTGTAACATGGAGATCATTGTAGTGGCCTCCCTTACAAGTATGTTGCAAGACTTACTGAAATATTATATCTGATGTTCTATGATAGTGTGCTTTTAAGTGAAAATCAAAACATCAGGAGAATTAAGTAATCTCTCTAAGCCAGTGGTTCCCAACTTTGGGTCCCCAGATGTTGCTGGACTACAGCTCCCAGCATCCCTTGTCATTAGCCATGCTAGCTGGGTATGCTGGGAGCTGTAGGTCAGCAGCATCTGGGGACCCAAGGTTGGGAACCACTGCTCTAAGCTTTAACTAACTACCGGTAAGCACAAAGGAATGGAAAAGGTAGGGAAACACAGTGCGGAATGGATACTTAAAGGAACTGCAAGAAGTGATTGTCACTGAGAACAGAAGTGTGTATATAACGGAGCTCTGAGGATATGTGGCAAGAAACTTTAACAAATGACAAGAGTTGATCCTCAGTTCCATGTACAGCAATATATAAATACACTCATAAATATCAGAGCAGAATTGGAGGATGGGGTGTGTGTGGAAGAGAGAGAGAATATAGGCAGTTTTCTATATCGTCTCCCACCATATTAAGGAAACCACACACTACTATCCCATTGAGCCAAGTGTCAAACCCGGTTCCCTTTTGATGGCAAACTCTTCACGGAGATGTCGTCAGGTTTGTGGCTCAGCCATACTTACACAGAAGTGCTATTTATATGATCCAGTGCCTTCATGAGGGGGTTGTATATATGGCCACCGACACCGTGACTGCAGCAGGCTTTTTTTGAGCTGCCACCACTGGGCAAAGCCCTGTGAGTTTGTATACAGCCTCCACATGGAAGTGTCAGTTCCTACCATGGCACCTCCATGTAACCACTGGCTGAATGTCTGGTAATGTTGCTGCATGCTTGTCAGGCCCTCACGTGCCAGCTGCTGTCGGTTGTGAACCAGCCCATAGGCTCACTTCAGGACAAATAGTTCTCAGCATGACTGAATGAATGTTAAGAGAAAAACTAGTCATTTGGCCAAGAAACATCAACATTAAACTGAGAACAACTGGCTGCCAATCAACAACATCCTCCACCCTATCCCATCAGAGATTATTTTCTTAGACGTTGTGACTTGGTTCCCAGAACTTGAAGCTTCATTTAATATGCATGTTGAAATACGTATGTAGGATTTTTCCCCGCTGAATTCAAAGAAAGCAGTGCAAAACAAATTATGAAATTTTAGTTGGCTGAAGCTGTCTTGCATTGCTGGCTTTCCCCCCTTAGCCTTCAGAGATTTCCTAACATCTGAAGACGTCACTAGTGTGAGAAAGCTGACATTTAAGAAAAACGGAGGGACGGGAAGCTGTTAACCATTACATGACAATGATTTCTGGAGCAATTTTAATTAGCCTTCAGATTACTATACAGCCAGTGTGTTTTCTCACTTTTCTTCGCAGCCCTGTGGGTTCATGTGAAGCTTGAACCTATGCATATTTACTAAGAATAAGTCTATCAATGCCAGTGGGATTTAGTCCCAAGTAAATGTGCATAGGATTGCAGCCTTTGTTTTTAAAAGCAAAATATGAGATTCTCAGAATTCCACCAAGGGTTTGCAGACAATGCAAAAGTATATGTAGTGCATGGTCAGTATTGTGTGCCCTACTTGTTATTCCCCCCCCCCCCGTCACCGAGATCAAAGAGAACATGATGCAGTTCAATAGGGCATAAGTTCAGCATTGTTATCAATAACGGAGAAACTTATTTGCCACCAAAATATGAAGGAATTAATTGTAAACTTGTTAACTGCGGCTAGGCTAATGATTGCGAGAAAATGGAAAGTACATGTTTTCCTAATAACTGATTGGTATAAGGAAGTTTGGGATATAGCCCTAAACGATAAACTAACTTGTAGTATCAAATGCAAAAAAGGACAGTTAAAGAAGAAGAATTTTATGGATATATGGAATCAATTATTAGACTATGTATTAATAAAGGGGAAGGGGAGTATGCCTTGTCAGGATATGTTATATTTTTGGAATGTGGAATTCATTTGATCAAGGGGATGGAAGTATATAAATTGGTCCCTAGGAGGGTGGGGAGTGCACTTTATGATTTATTGTATATGGTTTAAGTTAAGTTATTGTATTTTGTTATATTTTGTTTTGAAAAGTAAATATATTTTTTTAAAAAAATAAGTTCAGTCCTATCCTAATTGCACACAGTGGCAAATCTCTCATAAAGTGCAATGGATACCAAGGAATCATAGAGTTCAAAGGGACATCAAATGTCATCTAGTCTAATCCCCTCCCAATGCAGGAAACCCACTACTACAGCATCCCCCAATAGGTGACCATCCAGCCTCTGCTTAAAACATCTGAGTCCACCGCTTTCTGAAGCAGTCTGTTCCAAAGGACATCTGAAATATGGGTATGCACCAACCACACGATTTGGTTCAGACCCTGAAACAATCTGATCTGCCTGAGACCGATTGGGAGGGCATCCAGTTCCCCTTGGGGGGGGGGTCTCAATCCGAATCTTGATTCAGAATTCTGAAGCTTCATATGTCCCATTGACTATCATTGGAAATCAACAAATGGCTATACTGTTTAGCCATGGTTATAACAAGCTTTTTCGGTTGTGACATCCGAATTTCAGAGAATGCCCTTCTGGCTGTCATATAGGAGGTATCATCTGTCATGTGTTTTGGTCACCTCCTGAAGACATACTTGTTTGCTCAGGCGTTCCCCATCTCTTGATTCTGGATTTTATATTTTTTTAGAAGCTGTATGCTGTTTTTATGGTTTTATTGTTTATTGTACAATGCTTTTGACATTGTTTTAAGGTAAGTGGTTTAGAAATTATGTTCAATAAATAAATAAAACATTTTTGCTGTTTGACAGAATTGGATGAAATTTGTAGACATTTGCTCCTTCTGAGGGGATGAAGTCTGCCAAGTTTCAGATAAATAGGTGCATGAGATTTTGTGCAAAAGCAGTCTTAACATTTTGGGGGGTTTCCAAAAAGAAAAAAGAAAAAGGATAGCGTTATCCCCCTGCAGTTTTTGATGGCAATTGCTATGAAAATTAACTGCAGCATAGAGAGATGGCCTTAGGCAAGAAATCTGCAAAATTTCAGAAGGATAGGTGGAGGCACCAGGGAGATATGATGAATGAAAAACAGTTTATAAAGCTTTTTTGTCATTGTTTTCTGCTCAGTTGGCACCAAAGCCACACAAAGTGTGATAGGACAGACAAGGATGGTGAACGGCAGAAGGACTTCAACATCCAGCTTTCTCCAAGCAAGTACCTGATGCTACACCTTCCTAGACCCCTCTCCCTTCCCCCCACACCAGGATTTTCCTTATATGGAGAGCTTGGAGAGAAATATATCCATTTTTGCAGACACACTGTCTATGTCATGCTGATTCACTAACAAAGCTTAGGGAAGGTTCAGATTTGGATTCTGTCTGCTTCAGAGGGTCCCCGCTTCAGTTTGGACATCTCCCAAGTCTTTCCGAATCAGCCCAATTCAGTACCGGATTCAGGACTCAGCCAAATCTGATGTACACCCAAAATCCAAAGCATAGTTCTTACATGTTGTAGTTATTTTGTTATGTGCCTTTAAGCTCCCAGTCTTATTTGTCACTCACAACATTGCAAAGGGACATGCTATAAAAATAATATATGTGGAACTCCTGAAATGAGACTTCAACTACTTCAGTTTATTTGCTTTCACAGATACCATAGCCCCAAAGGGATGTTTAAGAAGCCATTCATTGAAGACAGACAGTAATTTGATAGGCCTGGGACCTTTGTTATCCTTAAATAGCTTTTAGAAGATTCATTTTCCATTATCAAGGAGGTAAAAGGTTCTTGTGCGCCACTGTGTTGTGTGGCACGCTGAGTTTGGCAAGCTATGATAATGATCCCGATCGTTCCGAGCTAATATTTTGCAGACACGTTTAGTTTATAACAACATAGGCATTTAGCCAATGCATAGACCAAGGGCATGCCATCCAACCTGTTTTCTAGCACAAGGATCTCTGTTTAATTGAGTATGAGTAGTAGCCGTTGATGGGGTGGTAAGCTGGAATGGAGGGGGGGGGTTGCTGCTGTCCTTCTGCCATCAGATGCTTCCATAACTAGGCAGAGAGTTCGTCTTAAATTGTAAGAAAAACATTCACAGCCATTTTTCACTTCAGTGAAATAGCAAAGGCTAAGTAGAATTTCAAAACTTTATGGCATTCTTAATACCCATTTGTGTATGGCTGACAATGGGACAGCAGAAGTGGGAGAGAAGCAATTAAACCCATTTCCCCTCCTATACACAAGGAGTGGCCACCTTTATAGGCTTAGACTGGACAGCCCTTCGAATAGAGGATGCCTTCCGATAGAGGACTGTCGCCTGACAGCCCTTCAGATAGAGGACTGTGCTCTATAAAGTAGGACACATGGCCTCCCGATGCAACTCTCTAACAACTTTTCCCAGCATACTGCCAGGCAGGTGGGTTATACATTTGATACAGCAGTGCCTATGACCTTGCCCTTATTTGCTCTGGCAAGCATCTAGGACATCCTTGCTGCAACTTGTAGAGATGTTGTAAAAATCCACAACGGATTCAAATGGGTTTGGATTTCTATGAACCCGACCTGCAGATTCCGCAGCAGATTGGCTTTTTCTGAGTCATGCAGATTCTGCGGACTTGCAGACCAGTTTTTAACTTTTGCTGGGGGGGATTTGCATAAATTTGCACTTGCACTAATGTATATTAGTGCAAGTGTGAATTAGTGTGAATGTGCATTAGCACAAGTGGAACAAAATTCTGGTACATCCCTAAAAAAATCTGATTCCTTCAGTGAATGGACAATGGAACAAAAGATGTATTACAATCTGTGTAACACAGACGGAACGGATTTAACAAAATCCATACATCCCTAGCTACAAGTAACATATAACATCCATTACTACAAGTTCTATTACAGTAGTTAGATTGACCTAAATTCTAGGTCAGTCTAACTACTATAATAAAACTTGTAGCATGGTTAACCACTTCCTGTTTGCCAGTTTCTCCTCTTCATCCTAGCTTCTACTGCAAGCACAAGCAAGGCTTCTTTCTTTCTTTCTTTCTTTCTTTCTTTCTTTCCAGACAACATATTCCCATTAAAAATATCTAAATATCTAGGGTGCCTTAATATGAATATTCATAGTTTCTTTGTCTGCCATGTAGCCTTTTCAAAGCCATCAGTATGTCTAAACAAATAAACAAAGTATAGCAGCTGTAAAGCCCCGGAGATATCTAAACAAAAATCAATGACAGGGACATAGTTTTAACACCAGCATCATGAGCTAGAGCACACTTTAGTAGGGCAAATGTCCTTAATCCCATTGGTGTGGTGGCAGCAGAGTCATTGGGTGACCAACCCTTCCAAGTTTAAAAGAAGTCTTTATATTGTTTCAGTTTTCTAATCCCCCGATTAGGAGCATTAATAAGCAGAATGGAACTGTCAAGCTTATAAAAGAGAACCAACTAGCTTAAGCTTGAACTATAGAATAGGTGTTTCCTGTCTGAAATGGACACCACTGGTATACTTGCTATCACTTACCATTACTAAAAGCAGTTTAGAAGCGAATGCTTTAATGGTCACACAGCAGTCTCGAGCAGAATGTTATAATATGCAAAGACATTTGGCTGGGAGTGGATAGAAGCCTTTAATGTCAAAAGAGTGTGAAGGCGTTTTTCATGACTAATTTTACTTTTCAAGCGGTAACTGCTCTGAGTCAGTGTTTACTGAAAGCAAAGGAAGAAAGTTTCAGCGTCTCATGAGTCACCAGCACCACTTCCTGCAACATGTTGCTTTTCCTTAGGGTCTCCCTTGAAAAGAATGCAATAGTCACAGTATTTTTAGCTGGTGCGATCCTAGGTGTGTGTATCCAGAAGCTGAAATAATATATACATTTAGGTCCCACCCTACAGATGCTCCCACACATGAGTGACTTCATATCTAGTAATAATGAAACTGAATTCTCTGGGTCTGTTTTACACACTGGGTCTATTTTATGCTGCAAAGCAATGTCCTTATGAATGAGGGTTTTTTTTGCTATTACCAGTGTACTTTGCATACTATTAAACAACACAGAAATGTGATTGTGTTTCCAGATATGGCTGTCCCAACATAGGTATTAGAAATGCAGGTGCCCAAGGCGGAAAATCGAAATGATGCCTTCACTTACACTAATTAGCATGGGGCACAATCGGCTCTGTGGGGGGGGTTGTGGGGGGTTCTTCTGTCCAAGCTTTGATGAAATGAATGATAGCACTCTTCAACCACTCAATTCATTTCTGTGAGGCTTGAGCAAGGTGGATTTCATTTCATTTATTACATTTCCATACTGCTCAATAGCCAAAGTTCTCCGGGTGGTATACACATATTAAAAATCTTAAAAATACAATATTGTACATCATATAAAAACCATTTACATACAAACATATAAACAGACACTCACACACACACACACACACTTTTAACTATCAACAATAAGAAATCCCAGGACCCAGTTAAAAATCTTATCATATGCTACTAAATGTCTGAGAGCAGAGGAAGGTCATAACCTGGTGCCGAAAAGATGACAGTGTTGGTGGCCAGGTGGACCTCACTGGGGAGGTAGTTCCATAATTGGAGCGGGGGCACCACTGAGAAGGGCTTTTCCCTTGTTGCCACCTTCCAAGCCTCCCTCGGAAGAAGCACCTGGAGGAGAGCCTTAGATGATGAGTATAGTGTAGGGGTGGGTAGGTTCATGTGTACAGGTAGGATTGTGCCTCTTTGGTCAGAGCTGATGGCAGAGCACAATAGCAGCAGCAGACTTCACCCAAAAAACTCATGCACGCACAGGACTTGTTTCTAAGTATATGCTTTTAAAGTAAATAACAGTAACATAAGATTTCTTAGATACTATAAGCTTGATGGTTATAGACTTTGTAAGTGCAGTTTCTTCAATGTTACTTATTCTGTGAGGTAAGGAAAACCACAGAAGAGTCTCCTTGCTAAACCCGAGCAAGCATCAGTTAAGCCAGTTAACTGTTAGAATGTCCTAACTGACAGGGAGAGAGAAAATTGAATTTCTAACTTGTTGCTAGGCAACATCCAGCATTCCCTCAGTTTTTGGGGACCTGTTGATGGACAGGGTGCAAAGCCTCCCATCAGTTTATCCAGCATCCAGTACTTTGGAGCCACTACATGCTTGAGGTGCTTCTTGGGTCCACGAGCCAGGAGTCTGGCACTTTTATATTAGGCGCCCTTAGGCAAGACACTGTCTCTCAACATCAGAATCTGATATAGAAATACAGGATAATAGTGACTGATCTACCTCAGATTCTTATTGCGTGGATTATTGAGGTATATGAAGTAGTCTTGAGTCAAGTTTAAGGACAAGAGAGGAGGAAACTGACATTAGCTCTTCCTCTCTCCCAATCAATTGCCCCCAAGAACAGTCTATGTAGACTGTTATGGAGAGTGGTGCAGTTAAAACTGGATCTCTCGTCCAGCCCAGGGTTCCCACAAATCTCCATCCAGAGAGCAGCAGCTGATGGGGGCAGCGGCCAGCAGGCCCTGTATCAGCACCAGGGCTGACGTGGACACGATGGGCCCCATGAGGACTGGCCCTGCTCACGGCAGCATCCTTTCTTATTTTAAAACCTTTTAGCATTAGGGACCAGCCAAGTGGACATGTACATGGGTACAGATGCCCATTTTAATTCTTTTTTACTTTTAAAATGTATTTGTGGTGGACCGGACCTAGTCCGTTGCACGGGTTCGGCACCTTAGGGGTTAACCGGCACCGAAGTCGTGCCTTGTACGTGGCTTTCTAGGACTTTATTTCTAGCCGCGAGTGATATTGACACGGAACCCCCTAGAAACACAAGGAAACTGAAATCTAGTCAATTTCAAAAGAGTTTACTGGAGCGGAACTAATAGACTACAGGAATTTCACAGTATAAACATAGCAATATAGATAGCAGAGCCGAAGTATTCAATTTGCTTACAAGGTGGCTTAGCTCGAATACAGAAGTTACCTTACATCAGAGAATCTGACTCACTGATCTGCCATAGCGGCTTGCATAGCCGGTCTCCGGGTACCGTGCCCGGGGTTGGATCGTGCTGGGTCCCAACTGGAGTCAAGGACTGGGTCCGTGCAAGCTTGCACCAAACTTCCAACAACCACCTGATCCCTGCATACTTGGTTTTCAACCGTCCCTCGGCCCCCTACCCTGCCTCTGACGACCAGGTGGCCAATTGTGCCCGGCAGGGTGATGGCGCCTCTTGGGCAGGCATCTCCTGGGTGATCTGGGGTACTTGGCAGCTCTTTGAGACTGCTTCTCACCTCCTGGCATTCCGGCCCGACCCCGACGGTAAGTGTGATTGCTCCCATTGAGAGTATGCAGATGTGGCTATGCTGGCTTGCTGGGGTGGTCACGTACAACCAGTTGGTTTGGTCCAGACTGTGTCGTTTATCCCCCCAGGTGAGGATTATGCAGAAAGGTGGGGGGGAATGCGGGGTGTCAGCTAAAGGGGAAACTGGGCAAAGGGCTGCTCACTGTGTGTGCTCTGGCTTTCTCCACAGTATTACCGGTATTCTTTTCTACAACAAAATGATACTTATTCCCAAGTAAAAGTATTTAGGATCAGGGCAGCAGAAGCAGACTCCATTTTATTCCTGTAGTCATGACAGTTCTATGATGTAAGCAAGTTTAAAATGCAAAACTGCACATGCTCAGAGTATTTCTTTTTTCTTTTTTAAAATCAGGGTAGGCAAACTCTCTCTCTCTCTCTCTCTCTCTCTCTCTCTCTCTTGCACACACACACACACCCGGAATGTAGAACCAGTTGTGAAGTATGGAATGGCAGGGAGGGAAGAAGAGAAAAGTTAGTTGTGTGCTTCACAACTGAAGTAATACCCATGGCCATCTAAAGGAAGCCTCTATAACAGCGCTGGCTGGGGCATGCTGGGAGTTGTAGGCCAAAAACATCTGGGGACCCAAGGTTGGAGAACACTGCTTTATAAGATCATTAAGTCCAGGGTCTAAAATTACTGGTTATGAATAGCATTATTATGGAACGATATGCATTTACTAAGTCATGGGGGGGGGAGGCTTTAAGAACTTTCCATGTGAAGTTGATTTTACTGGGCAGCGCAGTTCAATGTGGCTGCCCATAACCCTCCAAATTTGGAGGGTTACAGGCATCCAATGGAGGGCAGGAGGAGCGCATAGGCAAAGGTCACCTCCGCACTTCTCCCGCCCTGCGAAAGACGTAGAGGGCCAATTTCAGCCATCTATGTCTTCTGGCCCTGCGCACGAGGAGGGATATATTGTATCCCAGCGGAGCCTCTCTCCTCCCCTCCCTGCCCCCCTCCCCACACACAATCCTCTGGCTCTGAGGTCAGTCTTCCAACCTCGGAGCTGCAGCCAGCACAGAAAGAACCACACTGGCTGTGAGGGCAGAGGGAGGGCGCTCCGTGGTTGGAGTCCCAGTTCCAACCTCGGAGCACGTTTCCAAGGTCAGAGCTGGAACTCTGACCTCTCCTATGGCTGTCTAGACAGTGTCTAGTGGCCATAGGATTGCACCCTAAATGTTCTAATCCACAATTCCACCATGAACATACAGAAAAATATGTCTGCATTTCCCCCCCAGTTGTTGGTTATAATTCTGTTTCTCCAGCACAATATTCTCTTTTATACTTGGCCATTTTTTTGGCCTCTTTTTCTGGAATGAATCTTGAATGAGCAGACCTCTGATTAGTTTACTTCCTTGTTTATACATGAGGATAATTAATGATATAATTACAGCACTGGGGACAGAAGTCCATTGCCAATTACTTCTTTAGTCTAATTACAAGTATAAATGTTAATAATAAATCCTGATTATTATTATTTTTAAAGACAACTACATTCCTTATTCAATCAGTGCTCTCAAAAGAATGATGAGACAAAGGCTGCAATCCTATACCTGCTTACTTGGGAGTCATCTCGACTGAATTCAGTGGGAGTTGCTTCTGAGTAGACATGTATTTCTCCCCCCCCCATCACGCCTGCTGGGGGGAGGAGAGGTTTTGCGATGGGAGGAGTGGAAGACCTGACAACCTGGTCTTCTGCGCGGGTTCAATGCTAAGGGGGTAGCGAGTCCTGGGGGCGGGCCTTCTCCGAGGTCCCCCAGCGACTATCACCCTTAGCCCAGAACAAAGGGATAACTTATAGCCACAAAAGTATCTTTTATAAAACAAGTTTATTTACAAAATTACCTTCACCAACCCAGACACACGCCAGCAATACAGCTTATCAGTACGGTACAAAGTAGCAAGCAAGAGGTCTCAAGGACACCGTGATTTCAGGGCTCTCAGCTAGTTAGTTCAGCTCGGGCTCCAGCAGAGGCCCGGTCAACCGCATGCTGCTAGCTGGGTTCCCGGCGGAGGTCTGGTCTACCCAAGCGGCTTGTGAGTGATTTCAGCTTGGTTTCCCGGGGGTCCGGTCAACCCAAGCGGCCAGTGATTTCAGCTTGGTTTCCCGGGGGTCCGGTCAACCCAAGCGGCCTGTGATTTCAGCTAGCTGGAGCAAGCCGGGTGCTGCTACCCGGGGTTGCCGATCCCTTCGTTCCCTTACCCCAAGCATGGGGCAAGATTGCTGATCAGGTCCAACAACTCAGTTCCCTTGCGCAGGGTGTTTTATACCTTGGGTTTCAGGTAGCCCCTCCCTCTGCAATCAGGTGGGTGGCCAATCAGGTGGGTTGCCACCCTCCTCAGGTGGGCGGCCAATCAGGTGGGTTGCCACCCTCCTCAGGTGGGTGGCCAATCAGGTGGGTTGCCACCTTCCCCCTGTGGGGTGGGGTCCCTTTGAAGCCACTTGCTTAATGGTCCCATCTTGTGGTGTTGAATGGTCCTTTCTTATGGGTGCCGAAGGGTCTGCTCTGGCAAGGCATTCAAGTCTTATGTAGATGGGGCTGATATACGAGAGCATTGATGAACCTGGGGATGCTTCCTGCCTTCCCCCCTGGGGTGATTCTATGCAGATGTTGTTTGTCCCTTTTGGTCTCTGTGGAGACTGGCTCTCCCCCCCCCCCCGGGTCTCCTTCCCCCCTCCTTGGTGAGTGTGTGTGTGTCAGAAAGGGGTTTTAGGTTGGCTTTCTCCACAGGAGGGGTATGGAGGGTGAGACAAGAATGGGGTGATCTTCACCCTCCAATCAGTGGCAAATGGGGTGATGTCCACCCTCCAATCACTGGCACAAGAGGAGGAGCATTGAGGCAATATTTATGCCCAGCATCTCCAGCCCTCTGCCTCTTTCGTTTTCAGCTCCCTCCCTCCTCTCCTGATAAGCAGTGTGGGCTCCTCTGGTCGCCACTTCTGGGGCCGAGTAGGACTTTTGACTCCCTACCTCAATTGGCTCTGGGTAGGGTGTGTGTTTCCCCTACTCTACACTGTGGACTTAGGGAGGATTTTTTGTTTTGGGTACGGGTCTGATTGATTGGTCACATTTGGCGGTAAGTGCAGAGAATAGGCAGTGGGGTTAGGGTTTTGGTGAGCATCCCATGGCACCTTTGAAGGTGATTGGCGTTAACCTGAGGCTCCCCTTTGCTGATGTTGTGTGGCTCAGTCTGTGCGAGATAGGGCCTGCCTTTGGAGTCTACCCTTCTCACCCACATCGGTTGTCATGTGGCGCCGTGGGGTGGTGACACTGGGAAGATCGTCCAGCACCAAGTGATGTGGAATTGGAGGGCGGTGGCGAGTCACTGCGCCACCACTCTGGTTTGGGATGTTTTCGCCCTGATATGCTCCACTGGCTGTTGGCCGGCTTTAGTTAACCCCGCACTTCTCCCTTTGCAGATCTTTGATTAATAAATGTGGCCCTGATTTGAAACCATATTTTATGTGTCTCGAGTCTTCATTTCCCCACTTACACTCGCAAAGGATTGTGCTGTAAATAAGTAATAACTGAGACCAGATCATTCCCACCTCCTTTCCTCCAAACACATGGTATGAAACATGTGAAGACAGGTCTAATGCGTGGGTGGGAGACAGATGGTTTCAAAATGTGCATCGCCCCCAAGTCACTTCTCATGTGCTTTCTAGAATTCTAAGAGTAGTTTCACACTACATGGCAACCATTATTTATTTTTTTATTTCCCACTGTAAATATGTAAAGTGTGAAGGGCTGACGACGTGGATCCTCAATGCTTGTGACACTCACCAGGAGCTTGACTGTGGCTCCCCAGTGTGTGATGACCGCATGCTTAGGGACACACCTCTGACCTTCACAGTAGGAAACCCTGGTGTATGTAGTAGCCAGAGCAAACACAAGCATCATGCAAAATGTGAAGCATGCTTAAGCCCATGGAAATCAGTGGGTCAAGCACATCTATCTCTGTGTTGGATTGCGGCTGTTTGCTGCATGGTACATTGCATGGGGTAGCATCAAATCAAGGTACAAACTAATCTAAGACAGTGCTGCTGTACCTAAACACTGGAGATTGCATGTCAAAACTCCGTTAAGAATTTGGATTCCATACATCATTAAAAAAGAAAAGAAAAGAAAAGTGGGATCAACCCCTCCCCCACCCATCTGTTTTGTTAAGGAAATAGTTTCCTAAAGTTTATAAAATGTGCCGTGCTTTATTTAAGGAGCTCCCCTGCTCATTTGGTTAATATTCCACCAGGGAGGTCAAATGAAAGGAAGGAAAACATTCATCTTCAAGATCAGAATGAATAAATTCATAGCCTGAAAGTTTTAATCAGAAGGTTGTCATGAGAGGCCATGTATGTCTGGAGGTGTGGCATTCCCCTGCAGCGCTTGTATTGATTTTCACATTCTTCTAGGAAAGGTGAAAAATAGCATACCCTGACATACCCTGAACATACCCTGAACGCGGAGCAGGAATGTCCACACTTGTCAAAGAAGAACTTGCCTTACATCTAGCTTCAGGCTAAACAACCCACGTGTCCCAAGAAACATGCTTATTTTGGGACAGCGCACAGCCGTAAGGTGTGCTGTGCTTCCAACCATGGCAGTTACTGTTACGCCTCCCCATGCCATGAGCTGCTCTTCATGAAGCACTTGGGTGCCCTACCACTTGTGGCAAATGTGTGCCAAACCTTCATACTCCATTGCTGATGCATCACCCATGATAACCAGTCATGCTCGGATGGCAAGACGACGTTTATTTACTACAGCCCTTTGCGTAAAATTCAATGGAAATTTCTTTTTGTCGTCCAGGTCTAAGGACCAGATCCTTAGGGCTGATCAAGATGCCATTATGTGGCTGTTGTACCAAGATCTTATAGGACTTCTCTACACAAGGCATTTATTGTGCACTCGTCAGCTTGTCATTCCCTACTCACAGTTGTTTATGAGTTCTTTAGACGATGTTGTGTGACCCTCCAGTTTTGCTGCTGTGTCTAACCAGCACTTTTGGAGAGTTTTTTCAGAGCAGGGAAAGTGTGGCATTTCATTGTGAAAGCAAGAAAAAGTGCTATTTCCTCTTGTGTATTAGTGCTATTCTGCTATACCACAGAGGTTATGTAGTGGAAATGCTCCTTGTGTAGTGCTTGGATCTCAATTCTGTGAGAAAACCGAAAGTAGGTACAGCAGATTAACAGCCGGTTAACAGCCTCATGTAGAAAAGCTCTAAATCAACTTTAATATAGCCCACATTCTATAAGGGCAACTGCCACATAGTTGACAATCTCATCATTGGAGACATACATAAATGCTGCAGGCCCTGTAGAACATGCATGCTAGGAATGTCAGACCTTCCATGGAGGAAAGCCATAATACAACAATCTCTTGAACAATTAGCCAATGCATCAAGATTTGCCAAGTACTCGTTTGGGCACAAAGCCTCTGAAGGCTCTTTGCTTGGTGTATGGAAGAGATTAAGTGGGTGGTCATTCGGACCAGATCCTTTTCATCTTTGGTGCTCAGGCTATCTAATTCCCTCTGGAGGCCGTGTTAGAGGGAGGCCCGTTAGTGCTGGAGCCCCAAATCTTTCTTTTGGAGCCCCAAATCTCTGGGAGACCATCTGCCCCACCACCCATGGGCACTTGCTGAAATAAAGGTACGGGAGCCCCGATGATCATCTCTGTTGCATCTGATCCCCCTGGATGAGCTGGCCTTTTGCTCACATGTGCTCCATCTCCTGCTGCCCCACCCCCATGAACAGAATGCTGGACTAGATGGGCCCTTGGTCTGATCCAGCCTGGCTCTTCTTCTTATATTCTTTCTGCCTGAGGTTTCTTTTCTGAAATCAAATGCCCTCCTCTCCCCTTTCCATACATCCCTTTTTACAAATAGGGGTGTCCTTAGGAGACAGGGTCCTTTAAAGACACACACACACACACACACACACACACACACACACACAGAGATATGAAAATTAGCATATGCAAATTTGTGCTCTTTTTTTTTTGTCCTGTGGGCCTGAGCCCCAGATCTTTTTGGGACCTAGCACCTCCCCTGATTCCCTCCCTCTCTCTGTCTTTTACTCTCTTCTTTAGGAGGCCATTGTGTTTAGAAGAGCTTTTGAGGAAAAAAAGGGATTTGGTTGCTATTTCCTGCTGCTTTTCACTCATCTTTTATTCAGCCCGTTGTAGGTTGCTGTTTTATCTTGACTTTCTGTTTGATTGTTTTATGTGGTGCGAAACGTTTATGCCTTGTGTGGCATCCTATACAGTCTGTGAGCAAACTCATTTAGGTAGCCAAAATGGCACCATCCATGCACAAGAGGGAGGTATCAGCAGGCTTGGGGAGACTACAGGGTTTGCCAAAGGGGGCGGGAAGTGTAGGGGGGGAAACCCGTGGGGGTGGGAAGAAACTGAAAATAGCTCAATGAGGACTGAGCATGCTCAGTGGGCACAGAATGCTGGCTGTTGGAGGGTGGAATGGAAAACCAGGGGGCATGGAATGGAGTATCCTGGAAGAAGATATGGCCTGCTGGCTGGCTGGCTGGAATCCTGAACAGGATTACTCCACCCTGCAACGTTGTGTTGCAGGTCACACTTGTTGACCTTAATATTGTTAGTCACCTTGGATGCATCACAGAGGCAGCATGGTGGAATATGAGTGTTTTATGAGGATAAAATTCAGAGGTGGAGGAGGATTATGTAAGCTGCCTTGGGTTCCTTGCAGGAAAAAAGGTGGGATATAAATATAACAAATAAATAAATAAATTTTAAAGAAGTAAGCACAATAAAAAACGTTGCTCAGTCTAGAATTTGTATCTAAGGATATATATATATATATATATATATATATATATGGGCTTCCATTGAAATAAAGCAATGTTCATTTTGTATGCATTTATTCAAAGTGCTTAGTAATACCATCCAGTCTGAATTTGGCCCTGTCTGCTCTTTTAGGTGAAGGCATTCCACGCTTGGTATGTCTCCAAGCATTTGCCTTTAAAAAATGCCTAGTTTATTTAGCAGTGTGCCTCATGTTGTGGGTAAGATCAAGATGTAGGTTATGAGAGGACTTTATGTCCCTGAACAAGATGGAGAAGCTAGCCCTAAATTAAGTACTTCTTTAAGGAGAAAGTAAAAACACACACACACTATGGAACCTGGTGTCCTGCTTTCCTTTCCTGAAGCTGAGAGGAGCCCATGCCTGAGTGATATCTGGATGATTGCTGTAACCAGCTGGTTTGTGTTTTTTTTAACTATCCTGGCAGTAGGCAGATATGTAAAGACTGCGATGACTCAGATAAAAAGGAGAGAGAGGGGGATGCAGAAGCTGGTTCAAGTAAACATGACTTGGCTTCTGTCAGTGAGACCTTGTGAAACACCATTACGCAGCATGTTAGCACAGCGTTTAGATTACCTCTTGCTATAAGTTTTCAGAGACTTTGAGGTGGCACCTAGAGCCATTGTTGCCTATTATATGCATGTTCATTTTTATGTCCTGCCAAGATGTCTGTAGTAGCGCTTTAAGCAATCCTCAGAACAAGCTGAAATTAATTCCCAGCAGAACAAGAATTTCTGCAAGAGATACCCCTATATGTAGTTGTTGTGGGCACTTACTGGATAGTGCTGATGACATCACTTCAGTAGAGATGAGTAGTACACTCCCTGCCCCCTACCTCTTCCTGGAGCAGCTTCATTTTTGTTTTCTTAAGCAATATTTTTTAGTATGGTATTAGATACATAAATATTCACTTATCCACACAAAAATGCCTGCAGCCTTTTTGAAAGGAAAGGCAACAATGGCCTGCCATTTCAAGAACTTAGACTAGATCAGTGAAATTGACTGGACCAGAAGTACAGTCGAGTCAATTTTACTGTTGACTGGTAAATTGATTGTATGGAACTAGGAGAAGCTCCTGAAACTAGGAATTAGGAACTGAGAAAATATGGCAAGCATAAACAGACCTTTCAGCCCCACAACCAGGCACTCCATCTTTCCTCACTGAGTGTGTGGATACTGGTTCAGTTCATAGTGCTAAGTGGGAAAACACACCCATCGCTCTACAGCAGTGGTTCCCAACCTTGGGTCCCCAGATGTTGCTGGACTACACCTCCCAGCATCCCTTGCCATTAGCCATGCTGGCTGGGTATGCTGGGAGCTGTAGGTCAGCAACATCTGGAGACCCAAGGTTGGGAACCACCGCTCTACAGAAACGTTTGGATTGCATCCAATGGTGTTATTCCACTAGTACAAATGATGTTGCGCTAGCAGAAACCAAATTCTGAACTGTGTGAAAGGGGAGAATCCAATGAAAGTTCTGCTTGTGCAACTGGTTGCACAACTGCTTGCAGATCTTAGGTTTACCAAGTGGTTTGCTGGTGCTTGCACAACAGGAAAAGGCAGTGGAGCTCCACTAGCGCAGCCACTTCTGCTAATGGTGCGTTGCACTTAGGCCATTGTCTGCAGTCTCCCCCACACTCTCTGTTTAGACTTTAGACCATTTGGACTGCCTCTTTGTTTTAACATAGCTCAGTACAATCACAAGTATAATGTCATAGTTTGCTAGATCCATCATGAATAGTGTGGAGGAACCACCTTCCCCTGGGAGAGCTAACCATTCTGGATGAACCCTCTGATTAATGGGATTAAATCAAGTTGATTAAACAGTTTATCCTTCAAGCCTGCTTGACTGGTTAGCTGCAAGGTATGAATAGGTAGTTTGGTAATAGGGAGGCAGCCAGCAGGTGTATCGCTTTACATTGGCTGTCTTGAATGCTGAAAGCAGATGCTTGAAAAAGAACAACACAATTGTGCTCTATGCTTCTTGGACTTTGGAACCTGAATCTGCCTAGGGATTAGCCCTGCCTGGAATGGCTGTAGGAGCTTTCCTATCTTTTCTTCTCCAACCTCTACACTTGTTAAGCAAAGCATATGAAGAAGCTCCTAGAGGGATTCCATTGCTTCATCCTCCAATGAAAACTGTCCCTGCATAGGCTGTCTTGAATTCCCAGCTCCTCAGAACAGGGCCCAAGGATGTTGCTTGGATACCAGCTCTGGTCTCTAATGGGAAATCTGCAAGACTGGCCTGTCAGCAAGATTCTGCCTTGCATACATTCAAGTTAAAGTACATGTTGGTGTGTGCTCTTTGTTCAGCTTAGGCTGTAGTTTAGCAGTGCCCAAACAATTGAATTAAAGCCGATTTAGACCATTTGGCTAGGCTGCAGTTGAAGCTGCCTGTTCAGAATAAGTGGATGATAAAAGATCAGGAGTGAGTTCAATGACAGCCAGTTGGATTGCATGTGGCTAGTTCACATAATCACTTGGGGTGAGGCGCAAGCGCATGTACACGTCCAGCACAGTGCCTTTTACATAACATGTGCATTCAGAGCATGCATGGTGTGGCACAGCAGGTCAGGCAGAGTTGCCCCAGCCCCAATCCACTGTCACCACTTTAACCAGCCCAGAAAGAGACATGTTTTGGCTTCCGGGTGAACATGGAGCTTTGAAAGCCGCACAGAAATTCTGTGGGGAGCTGGCACAGCGTTTCCTGGCCAGAGAATGTCTCAGGCTGGGGGATCTACTTCTCATTAGAGAAGCGAAGATCTGAGGTTACCCCCAAATTATCTCATAGGGTCATAAATCGCTTTTTGTGTGTCGTATGACAGGATAAATGCGGTGGTGATCTGAGGTGGGGGAAAACGGCGCTGTTTTCCAGAGACCGGTTTTACCGATCATCAGAAGTTTGCATGTTCGCTTCCAAAATAAAGGAGTACATCTGGAGTGGCTAATTGGAATCTTTCGGCAGCAGAGTGGGATTTATAATTAACTGTAAGTAGACTATGTTTATCTGGGAGGCGAAAAAGATAAGAGAGGAAACCTGAAAGGAGGTCTATAAATCTTATATGTTTGGAAGCGTCTTGGAAATATCTATACGCAAGGCAAGATGTTTGCAGTTGCAGCATTTTTAAACCTGTGGAACGAAATGGAGAGAGAAATTCTAAACAGATTGGAAGTAAGGATCCAGGCTTGGAACGTAAATTTGAAAGTGGATCAATCAGAAGAACAACGTAAGACGGATTTCTTTACAGGACCGGCAGAGGAGAAGACAGAAGAAGTAAATAAGGACTTGGGAAACTTACCAGAAATTCACAGAGACTTTGAAGTTTTAATTGGGTCGAAGTGGCATGAGAAGACAGTTCAGGAAGATGTGACGCACTTTTTAAAATCTAAGATGGCGGAGCCGGAGATCGGTATGCAGGAGACCACAAAACAACAGAACAAGCTGATTTCATTCTTGGTTCAAAACCTGGAACTTAATGAATATCCCTTTGACAGAGGAAAGCAATGAAAGGGACTATCTTCACGGTCTTTTATTGGCAAAAGATAAAGGGTTGATGTATACTGAACTATATGTCTAGTTGGAATATAAATAATTTTTTGATTTTAAATATTAATGGTAAAGGTAAAGGGATTGCTTATATGACTTATTTGAATTTTAAATATTAATGGTGATGTAAGAGAAATTATTATAAGTAAGGTATAATTATATTTGGTTTGTTTGGAAACATTTATTTAAAAAATAATAATAATAATTTGTTGTTGTTGTTGGGGGTGTTGTTTTGTGGAGGCTTTGAAGTATTAAAGGGGAAGGTCTTTTGTTTTTTTTGTTCTATAAGTAGCATGATGGCTTATGTGCTTCTGCTGTTCTGTCAGACGTCACTTATTTCTTAATTTTTTAGACTTATCTTTCTTTTCTTTCCTTTAAAAAAATATATCTTGGAGATTAAAAGTGAAGGAATTTCTGTTTAGATAGAAAGGAATAATGAGTAATTGTAATAATACAAATGTGTTGATTCGATGGTTAGGTACTAGAGAGTGCGGGAGCGGTGGAAATACAAAATGCTTTTGGTATGTGGTCATTTGCTAATTAGTTTATAGTTACTTTTTACTTTTGGGATTCTTAATATACTGTATTTTGGAATTGAAAACAATATTTAATGAAACTATAGGTTTTCTTTTTTGGAGTATCCATAAATGTTGAATTTAATAGATTAAATAGTTGATGTTTATTGGGGGAGAGTGGAGACCTCTGGTGTTTGTTCCTTTTAGGGTTCTTTTTTGCCATAACTGGAAGTGATTTTTTGTTAACAGAAAAGATTTGATTAACTGTGGTTGATTAAGCTGTGGAGAAGATTGGAAGTCCATTATTGTGTTTGTGTTTGTTGTTTGTTTGTTTTATTATGAATAAAAAATAAAAGTTGAAATAATAGAAAGAGACCTGTTTTGCTAGCTTTGCTGTTTGTTTTAATCTGTGGTTTTAAATTTTATAGTTATATTATATTGTATTTTATGGTTTTAACTGTTGTAAACCGCCCAGAGAGCTTCGACTATTGGGCGGTATAAAAATGTATTAAATAAATAAATAAATGTTGGCAGGAGGCTTCACCACATTCCTGCTGGCCATGTCAATTTTCTTGGCAGGTAGGTGGGTTGGTGGGAGAAGAAGGCAGCAGTAGACACCAGAGCAAAGACGCCACTTGACAACAAGCAGGTATGGCAGCATGGGGGAAGCCCGAGGAGGGTGAAATGAAATCCAGCAGCAGTCTTGAGGAAGCCAAGACTTTTCTGGCCACCTGCCTGAAAGCACCCCAGGGTGAGGCCACCAGGTCCAACTCCCCACTCCTCCAAATGCCCAAAGGCAAGTTGGCCAGAGAGGGAGCTGGGCAGCATGGGGTTTTCCTCATTTTCTTCTTCACAGCACAAGACTCTCTTTGTTGCACACTTCTGTTTCTCCCTCCCTCACCAATTAAAGCAGCAGAGGCGGCGCTCAGTTAGGGAGCTGGCAAAAGTCATTGCCACCAGCTGCCCCAGGTGGGACCCCAAAGAGCAGCTTCCAACAGCATCTCCAGAGTTCCCTCTAGTCCAGTTCTCTCCTGCCCAAGGCCTGAGCCTGAGGCCCCCCTGACACAGACGCTCAACAACACAGAAACATCAGTGCCTGCTTACTTGATCCTTGCACTCCTCTTTTAAACGTGCACAATATGACATCAGTGTAGAGATGAGTACATGCACATGGTCATGCCCCACCATGCATGGAGCGACATTTCCAACTGTATAGCCAGACTTTAGCAAAGGGTTTTTTGTCTGGTAAACAGCTATTTACATTTTACACATCATGTAAAGCATTGTTTTGTTTTATTCATACATCCCTCTCACAGTTATCTGCAGTTGTAAAAATATCAGAGACATTCCTGTTGCAGCAGTGACCTATATTCCAAGCCCTTCTCAGTGCACTCAAGCAAGACTGGAGGAGGAGAATGCTTGAAGAGTAGCATGCCAGGAGTACCCTCATCGTCACCTGCAATCATTGTGACTGAATTTGAGAGGGATGGATCAGCCTATTTCTGGTTTATGTCAATTTCGCATGTGTTTCATTCACAAATCTGTTCAGTCTCATTTCTGCATCAATCTGAGATTTTTAAAACACATTCACAAAATACATGTATTTGTAACCATTTCATGCTAAAATACACACTTTTCTACACGTTTTCACCTAAAATGTGCATCTTCTACACATTTTTACCCAAAAGAGGCATTTTCTTTTTACAGATTTTGGTACATTTTTGATCTGAAAACTGTATTGCAAAATTCAGAGAAGTGTGGAAACTGAAAGATAACTGCATTCTGCTTCGTGTATTAGTCTGGTAAGTGTGAATCAGGCTGATTCACTTAAGGCGCGATCCTATGCAAGTTTAGACAGAAAAAAGGCCTACAAGTGCCAGCATGCCCCAGGCAGCATAGGTGGCTGGAGCATGCTGAGGGTTGTAGGCCTTTTTTTATGTCTAAACTTGCATAAGATTGCACCCTTAAAAATCCAGACCAAACAAATTCTACAAGCATCCCTAGATCCTTAGTGAGGAAACTGGCTGAGCATAAATACCATACTAAACATTTCAAGCTGCATGTGTTGCTGATTACAATAATTGCCCAGTTTCCCTTTACTGAAAACCCATGATGAAGAAATAATTTAGGTGGTTTTTTTCAGCAAAAAGATGCCTATTCTTCTTCCATTTCTACGTTCTGATTCACTCCCATAAAACGTCATTCAGTTCCAAAAGTATCAGAGGATTCATTTAATAGAGTATGTATTGCAGGATATGATGGATGGAAACTATGTCACACAAATTGCTATTTTAAGTTCTGTAGCTTAAAAAAAATAAAAATGAGAAAATGATGGAAAAATGAATTTAAAGGTGGAAAAGCAAGCTTCAAAAACCCTGCTCTATAATTTCAAAGGGTGTGTGCGCGTGTGCTTAAATAAGGGCATTTGGCTGCTCTTCAAACACTGCATGCCCTAGAATACAACCAAGGAAGGCTTTTATGTATATTAAATTTTTTCTTCATGTCCAAGGCCCAGAGCAGAGTCTGCTCATCAAGTGAAAAAAACACCAAAGGCCCAATCTTTGGCAACTTTCCCTGATCTATAGCTTCATGGCTTTTAACCACAATGTTTTTTGGATATTTTTTTAAAAACTAGATCATGTCTTATGAGTTTTTATCCAAATTCAAATACAGTATCTGCTCTTTATGGACCTATTAAGTATCAGTTCAAATGTGCAGAAATAGCACATGAACATGTCCTTCTTGGTTTAAGGCTGCAGGTGGAGGAGGGTGCATATGAGCGAGAGGGCTTTCCATATGCAACAGGCATTATAAATGGTGTTTGCGTGGGGAAGGGAAGCCTTCATATCTGTGATCCCACACCTGCAGCCTGAAGTGATTCTTTAGAACATGTAAATTGGCTTTAAGTGTGTTCATTTGGCAAGCTCATATCAGCACTTGGGCTCTGTTTGCCTTGTCTGGGTTGGCGGTGTCTTGTACCCTTCAGTCTAGAAGTTAGTAGAAGGGCAGCAGTTCATTTTCCCAATCACAAGGCAGCATTGGGACTGCAGATAATGGTCATCCCACCACTGCTTAACCCATCTGAATTATGAAATGTGAAAATTCAAAGCCTATCTAGACAAGACGCACCTGGAAAAAGGGGTACTGCCACCTGCCCCTTACTTCATTCAACCAAGGCTCGGAAATCATCTCTTTCACCAGGGTTTCCAGCATCCCTCTCCTAATATGGCTAGACTTTGCCAGCCACATAAACATAATGGTATTTGCTTCATTGCCAATAATTCCCTCTGTTAAAATGAATGTTGCAGGACTACAACTTGAGGGCCAATTTGGAGGCTGGCTGTTTTGCATGAGACATTCCTGAGTCTGCATAGACAGTTAAACATAACATGCAAACTGATAACGCACCAACCTGACTTTTGGACAGAGCAAATCATGACAGTCAAACATCTTAACAAGACAGGTTTGGGATTTCATTGTTGGTGTGGAATGAAAAGATCTATAAAAATGTGATAACAGCTTCTTTCCAACCCCATGTTCAACAACTTTGAACTGACCCAAGATGCAATCTGAAAGTGCAGTTTCTGCACCCCGTAGGTATGATGTGATGAAATGCAGAGGTAGGTGTTGCTTGCATTCCATTTATTTCTTGGTGTGCAGTTGCTACCTGCACTCCAACAGTGTATTTTATTAAACACTGACATTTCCCCAACACTATCACCATGCCAGGAAAAGCTTCACCTGTTGATTTCTGCCTTATGCAGCTATTAAAGGAACATAGCTTCTACCATAATTTAAAAAACAAAACAAAACGGTGGAAACCCAGGTCTCGGTTGATTGCAAGGGACACACACCATATTCAGAGAGAAAACTTCTAGTTGGGAATCACTGTTAAGTGTATGCTGCAAACTACAAAAGTAGTCATTCTTTTTTGCAGTGTATATCTGTCAAGTTAGACAGACAAGGTTACCGATTAGGTTTTTAATCTGCTGAGTGCTGGTGCTTCTTCTTTTATTATTGATGTGCCTTTATTTTTCTTTGCATTTTATTGGATGTGTTTTTATTGAATGAGTTTTAATGCTTTAATTATAATTTTATCATTTCCCCTCTGTATTTTATTGTTACCTGCCTTGAACGCTATTTTAGTGGGAAAGTGGGATGTAAATGTAATAAGTAAGGTATTTCTGTGACTGAAGTGGACACTTCTCTGCTGAAAAGCAAGAAGCTAGTAGCTAATCTAAATTAGCTGGTATAGACTTTTTGGAGGAACATCGGAAGCTGCCTTATACTGAGCCAGACCATTGATCCATCTAGTCTGTATTGTTGACACTGACTGGCAGCTGCTGTTCAGGGTTTCAGGCAGGAGTTTTTCCAGCCCTACCTGGAGATGCCAGCGATTGAACTTGGGACCTTCTGCCTGCAAAGCAGGAGCTCTACCACTGATCTGCAATCTTTCCTTTTCTAGATCCTGATGATCCTTCCATGATCCCTGCAGGCAAGATTGATTAAAAAACAGGGGGGGATGGAATGGGGGATCCCCCCAGTCCCCACCGTACCTGTTTGCTGATCTCTACCACTGAGCAATGCCTCCTCCCCTAACAGTGGGGCATTATCCCTATACCACCGTATACCTCGTTTACATGTGCTGCTGTGGTTCCAAAGTATTCCCAGGGCCGGTGCTACCATTAGGCCAACTAGGCAGCTGCCTAGGGCGCAGGGCTAAAGGGGGCACCAGAAATAGGGAGGGAGGGCTCAAGTGGGAAGGGGGGGCGCTAAATATCTGATCTTGCCTAGGGCACCAAACTGCACCAAACTGCCTTGCACCGGCCCTGAGTATTCCACATGACTGACAGGGACCCTGGCAGGATCAGTGGAGGCTGGTGACTCCTGTGTCAGTGGGGCTCCTTATCCACTGCATTTTTTGTTCGAGCTTTATAGGAGCTATCCATGGTGGTGAACCTATTGTGGGGATGGGGTTGAGCACCATGGATAGCTCCTATAAAGCTCAAACAAAAAGATGCAATGGATGAGGAGCCCCACTGGCACAGGAGGAGTCACCAGCCTCCCCTGAGCATGGGCTATATAGCATCTCTGTGCTGGTTTTCCTGCTTCAAGTGAAGGAAGTTTTTAGAGACACTTGCAACACTCTTGTTTGCAGCATTTAACAGTCACCAGCAGCAGCCATTCCAGCAGGCTGCACTGAGGGCGATGAGGGTGGGAAGCAGGGCCCTGCTGAAAGAATCTAAGAAAGTATTTGTAATGCCCACAAGGTGTCTGCTCTAAGATGCAGAGACTCTGTGGTCCCAATTACGTCATGCGCCCATATATGGCTAGAAATTTTGGCTGCTCACCCCCAACAGAATAAATATCCCCCCTTTCCCCTCCCCATTCCTTTTTCTTTCTGTGTCGTGCCTCTTTAGATTGTAAGCCTGTGGGCAGGGACTGTCATGCTTTACTGATTATATGTGAGCCACTCCAGGAGCCTTTTTGGCTTTAAAAATTTTTTTACTTAAAAAATAAAAAATGTGGGAAGCTGCAGTGTGGGTCGTGGTCTTAGAATCAGAGCGCACCATGTGCTTTCTTTTGCGCAGCACATGGGTTATGTTAAAGATAGTTTTATTTGTTGCTTTGCATTGCCATCCACCACCTGGAGCAAGCCATGGAAAGGTGACCACAATGCTTTTTGCATTTTCTTTCCTTTTGAAAACAGGGGTGGTGGGCCAAGCTGGGGTTCATGCTTTGAAATCGTAGACATGGTGTTCTGAATATGCGCAGCCACTTTCCATTCCAACATCTCAATCTTCAAGGGAGGATGCATTGCGTTTTGTACTTTTCTTACCTCCTTGAAACTGTGGGGGTTGGTTGATCTCTGGAGTTCATACCTGAAATGTACAATGTGGCCCTGAACGTAAACACCAACAATAATTCCAGTGTCATTCCAATTTCATGGCAACCCACCCTGCAAATAAGCTACAGTGTGGGTTGTTCGAGGAACAGGCAATCGGGCTTGCATGGGCTGTTTTCCCCCTCCTTCTCCCCTGCATGGGGAGACCCATCTTGTCTCCCCCTCCCTGCTTCGATTGTGACCCTCTTTTAATTCACCGTTTCCCCCCTCCCCTGAGCCATGTGCCGCCACCAGTGACAGCCGCTCCACCAATGCCCAAGCAGCACTTTGGAGAGACCATCATTGGCTCATTAGCCTTTTAATTTTATTTTTATATTTCCCTGTCTCCCACCCCAATGCTCAAATTCGCCAGATAGCTTAAAAAAACCCCCAACCAAACCTTTCTTTTGATAGCTGTCAAAAGGAAGTGCTCGCAAAAAGGGGGTGGGATGTAGCTCTCCCCTTTCTGGCATACCTAGAGGCTCAGGGAAGTGTAAAAAGGTAGAGGGCACCGAGAACTGTCAGGGCAATACTTAAAAACTAAAGGTTCACACTGCTAAGGGGGAGATATACTTACTACCCCCTTTCAGGGCAAAAACCCCTTTGCTGCTTTGCTTTTCAATTGACAGCTCGCCAATTGACAGCTGTCAAATGTGCGCAATGTAATCTATATGCATCCTTCCTTGGTCAATGTCCATGTATGTTACCTACCTCACTTTGACAGCAGACACTTACCGGGACATTGGCCAGGCAAGACTCCACATTTCAGGCAACTGTAAATGCCCACCTGCACACTTGTGCAAGATAAAAACAACAACAACCCATGGTTCCAATTGCACACATTTCTGCCGCACCTTCTTTTTTAAAAAAAGGATAATGAGCCAATGATGGTCGTTCCAAAATGCCGCTTGGGCATCAGTGGAGCAGCTGTTCCTGGCGGCAGCACAGGTGAGATCGCCAAGAGCAGCAAGATTTTTCTGTTGCTATTGCTGAGTGGCTCGCTCACCGCTTCCTACAACCCACGATCAGATTGGTCTCCAGGGTTCAGACGACACAACAACCCATTGTGGATTCAATAACCACTAGAAAAAGCTCAGATGACACAGCAACCCATCATGGCTAGTTACCCACATGGTTTATTAACCACAAACAACCCATGAAGAGAACCCATGGTTTGTTGTTGGGTTATGAACTGTGCATTGCTTGTGGTTAACATGGTTTGTTAGTGCAGGTGGGTTCAGGCAACATGATAACCCGCATTTCAACAGCAACCCACACCCAACCCCTTGAGTGTGGGTTATAGTGTTGTTTGAACCCAGCCATTGGGTTGGATCCAGATTTAAGGAACATGTAACTGGGTTGGTGAAAGCAGACTTCCCTGCCCCTCCTCCCCGTGACAGTTCCTCCAGCTCCCCATGGCAGTACCTCCAGCTTCTCTCCTACACAGAGGGTTAGGGGATCTTGCTGAAAGGGGTACGGTATCATGCAGGGGGCTGAAGGGGAATGGAGGATCCTTGAAAACTGAGTGGGGCTTTGCTCATGGAAGGTGCCTCTGCCCAATTTTCAGGAATTACCCTCTTCCCTACCCCATTCAGCAGGGTCCCTTGACCCTCCATGTAGCATTCAGTGAAGCTGGAGGTTCTGCTGTGGGGAGGAGGGGGGTAGGGAATTCTGTTTCCGCCAGCTGAGTGGCACGCGCCTAAATCTGGATCCAACCCATTGCTTTTTTCTCTTGCCATGGCCATAGATGATGCTAATGAATGTGAAATTTCTATACATGGTGCCCCATATCTGCTTCTACTCATCATGTAACATGCTTTTATTTCAGGCTGATTCCACTCTGTTGTTGTTGTTGTTGTTGTTAAAACAGTCCCCGCTTTTAGGATCTATTCAACAGAAATGCTGAAGTTAGTGGGAATGAAAACCTCCCTTGAAGGTTTAACAAAAGAGCACTTTGTCAATCAGGTACAGTAACTGCTGCCAGCCTTTTAAATGTATAAATAGTCACTTCTCAGCAGTAAACTGAGAAAACTTGGTGACATCACAACGATGTCTATGAAAATGCTTCTCATTCCTCTGTGTTACACTTATATGAACAAGCAGCCACAAACAATACAACTCCAACAGTAGGATACATTATTGTCTCTATATATGCTCTTAACTGAGATTCTACAGTGCAGGTTTAATGCAAACAGTCTTTATAGGCAATGGTGCAGCTAGGGCTGGACCTTAGGAGCAAGGTCCAAGGCCCCGCAGCCTAGCCACCCCCCCCCCCAAATGACCACCCAGAGAGCGGCCCCTGATGGGAACATCAGGGCAGCAGAAGCAACCTCCATTTTATTTCTGTAGTCATGATGATGCCATGATTTACCGTAAGTGAGTTTAACATGTGAAACTGCACATGCTCAGAGTAGTTCTCTTTTTTAAAATCATGATTGCCAAACTATCTTTGGTTTGTTTATTTTCTAACGCATCAGGACTGTAGAAGCAATTGTAAAGTGTGGAATCGTGGTTGGGGGCAAAGAAAAAACATGTGCTTTACAACTCAAGTAATACACATGACCATCTCAAAGGGTCTCCCATAAGACCATTAAATTACCTAGCTGCACCACTGTTTATAAGAAAGAGAAAAAACAAGAAAGAGAAACTTCGGGTTTTCCATTCCCAGTTTGTTTACCGGAGCCGTTTGCTTATCAGCTGTTTATTTGAATACCTGAAATGACTTAACCCTCTTCCCACCTTCACTCTTTCTTTTTGGAGCAATCAGATCCTGGAAAAGAGAAACATCAGCTGTTAATACTGTGGAACAGGCCGAGTCTACAAAAGTCAATCTAAGTAAACAGATATGTGACCCTGCCTGTGGGGACACAGTAAGGCATTTTGCCTGCTTGCCTGCCTGTATGTGGCATGTAGACAAGTGTCATCAACATCTTTCCCTTAAATCATATATGAGCAGATCTTCTGGGCAGCTGCTCCCCAAAACAAGACTGTTTCACCCAAACGGTGTGGTTAAGTTACCAGTAGCCTACTCAGAAAACCACAAGGAAATACCATCGTAGCTGAATAGTCTATTTTTTCTTCTCTCTTGGCTGTGGATTGTGTCGATGGGGATAATATACATCACAACCAAAAGAGAAACTCTGTGATACATCAAATGTTACAATCAGTTCAGTCTACAATAATGAACCAGCAACTCTAAGATCCAAGGCTACGTAACTGTCCTTGCAAACTCTTTGGCCTTCTTGAGTGACATTGAAACTTGACAGCTGGCATCTGCTGCCTTTCAACATGTGAGGCACTGGCGTGGTAAACAGTTATTCATTCCTCTGGATCATTTCCTCGCACTACACAAACAGATTTTTTCCCTGATGCCTCCTGCTGCATTTTCTTATTCTTTCTGGCTGGATTACTCAATCCCCAATTACTTCTTCTCACAGCTTCAGTTGTTGGCATTTACTGGGTGCTGGAGAGGGAGAGAAGTTCTGTCCTGCCCAACCCACCCATGTTTCTAAACGTTAAAACCCAGGCACTTTGCAGGAATGTTTACTCCTGCTGGTGACAACGGTTTAGATTGAACCAGTGCAGACAAAAATACAAAACAAACTCCAACATGTTTTGTTTTAGTCCTTTGGTACAACTCTGAGCCTCCTTGAATAATCCCTTAATAGTGTTTTGTTACCCTTTATTAGAAATGTCATCATAGTTAGAAAGATCTATGAGCCAGGGAAACAAAACATCTTCTTATAAGGTTAAAACACACAACACTGTGTCCAGGCCCAGAAAGTCCTTGTTTGAACTTGCAAGAATCATGTTTTGTGTCACCAATAAACAGACTAGACTCTTATAATGAAGCTTCTGCCCCTGCAGTTCTGCCAAGGGCTTTCCCCCCTTCTTGTTCTTCACTTTACAGTGCTGTTCCAGGAGCCAGAGGTCACTTGTTCTTTTCAGATGGGATTTGAACGCAGAATGATTTTTCCTGTGCTCCTTCCCATTGCTAGCATAGACAACCTTGTTCTCTAAAATGAAGATGACTTTACCTGGCTTAAGATATCCCTTTCTGAAAGTGAGTTGTGTTGACAACACCTGCTTTCACAATCTTCAGCTTCTTGTAAAATCCCAGGTAGCTATAAAAAAGCAACAAGATTAGAAAGTTATCTTTGCCCCCTTCTCATGTGTAGTTTCTCTTTCCTCTTCCACAGGATGGTGGCAGGGAGGCCATATATTGGATCTACAGTCATGTGAAAAAGAAAGTACACCCTTCTTGAGTTCCATGATTCCACGTATCAAGACAGAAGAAAAATCATTGGGCCCGTAGCAGGTCTCAAAATTAGGTAAAGACAGGGATGTTGAAGAGTCCTTGGTTTCGAGTCACGAGTCGAGTCACGAGTCTTTGGACCCGAGTCTCGAGTCCGAGTCCTTGGTCCAAAATGGTGACTCACGAGTCACGGGTCACTTCCAAAGCTGACTCCACGAGTCCCTATTAAAATCAGTGGGGGGTTTTCCCAACAAAATAAGGCTATTTCAGATGTGTGGCTTAAATAAATTCTAGGCACAAGTGTGCCTTTTTATTTCAAAACTCTGCAACTGATTTTTGGCAAGAACAGACCAGGCAGACAAACCCAAAATAACCAGACAGGCAGAGGAGGCAGGGAACCCCAAAGCAGGCAGGCATAGGCCTTTGTCTTGGACAATTCAAAACTGTGGAACTGGTTAAGAAGAGACCAGGCAGGCATAGGAGGCTGGGAACCCCAAACAGGCAGGCAGAGGCAGCCAAACCCAAAATGTCTGAAAATGATTAATTAGGAAAATGATTTTAAAAAATAAACTTGCTGTACTTCCTAAAACCTATCCATGTTGCATTTGAGGAACACGATTTTGGAACACGAGTCTCGAGTCGAGTCCTTGGTCTCGAGTCCCATTAAAAATATTAGGACTCGAGTCTGACTCGAGTCAGAGTGGGGACTCAGTCCGACTCACGAGTCGAGTCCTCGAGTCCGAGTCCCCATCCCTGGGTAAAGACAACCTCAGATGAACAACAACACATGACAGAGTACACCGTGGCATTATTTATTGTACAGAAATACAGCCAAGATGGAGAAAATACACCTGCAGCTTTTGCTCCTCCTCCTCTTTCCACTTGCTTGCTTGACAGGCAGAGAGCCAGTGAGCAAGCAGGCAGTGGCATCTGCTGTTCCTCCTTCTCACCCCCACTGTTGTCTGGGCCAGAGTGAGAGGCAGGTGAACAAGCAGGTTGCAATGGGAAAGAGGAGGAGCAACTCCAGGGGGGTCTTGTCAGTGGACCTCTGCTGGGGTGAGGACCCTCAGAAGGTGCCCAACCATGGCTATCCTCGGTGACAGCCTTGGAGATATATAACAATTAAAAATATTACCTCTAAAGCATGACTTCTGAGCAATAGGAAACAGTGTATTTTGAAATACAATACTTCATAATGGGCTTATTTAATCAGACCCTGTGGAAGTTAATTAGCACATATCAGTGGGTTGCATCCAGCTTCTTTTCCACCAGTGGGAGCATTCCCTGAGCAGAGTTCTGCTCAGAATGCTCCTGTTGGCAGAAACTGGTGGCAGGGAGTGGGTGGGCAGGGGAAATTATATTTGGTGATATCCCCTCCCTCTGCAGCCTCCAGCGCCACCTCACCCATGGTTCTGGAGGGTCTGCCACAACTTTCTGGAGCAGGTATTATAGGGTTGGCATAAAGGACTAAAGGGGGAGGGGAGAATCAGTGAAGATCGCCACCTCCTCCATTCCACCAGTGGGATTCCTCCATGGGGACTGAAACCTTCTGCAGATGGCTTTGTCCATGGGAGGCTGGATCCAACCCAACGTAATTTTATTTCTTTTATTATTTGTTCTATGGTTAATGTTTTCATGAATGGTTTGGATCCAAATTTAGGCATGTGCAGCTGGGCTGGCTGAAACAGATTTCCCCACCCTCTCCTCACCAGATGTTACTCAGAGGGTTGGGGAACTTGCCAAATGGGGTAAGCTGTGGTGTGGAGAGAAGTGGGGTGTGAATGGATCTCTGATAACTGAACGTAAGCACCTTCTGTGAGCGGAGCCCTTCCATCCATGGAAAGCAGAACCTGGATATCACCTAATAGATTTTGTAGTTGTTGTCTTTTTAATTTGTTGTTGGCCTACTGAGTATTGTGACTACAATATAAAGGAGGGACTTAAATCTGCTTAACAGAGTAATTCAACAAGGGTGAGAGAGGGAGAATCCATGATAGAGGAACCACCAAATCCATAACTCTGCTGGGCTCTGGACAGCAGGGCAGAAGGTGGTGGTGGGGTATGTGTGTGTGTGTGTGTGGTTGTAGTGAAAATAAGTACACCACTTCCAAAGCTGCCATACCTCCCCCCCCTTCTGTGGTAGGGAGATGTTGGCAGAACAGGAGGGCTTTCGATCGGGTGCATCCAAAGCCTTCACTGGCATGCCCCTGAAAAATTCCTTTTTTGCCATTATTACTTCTAATGGTGGAACTATAAGGCTGGCAGAGGTTTCCACACTCACAAGGAGGCACGTGAGAAAGGATCTCTCTCCCCACCCATGGTCCTCCTGTAGGATTGCAGCCTCCATAATGAAACAAGTGGATTTGGGATTGCTCATTGCGTATGTACCTCTTGTTCACTTCATAGAAAGCAAGTATGCCCATTTGTCTTTTTAATTAAAATGGATGATGATGTCAGAGTTGCCTTGTGTGTGTGTGTTTTTTTTTTCAGGACAAAGATCCATCTGTTCTAGCTTTCAGTCTCCAACAGTGGCTAGTCAAATGCCTCCAGAAACCTTACAAACAGGGCGTGATGGAGATGGCCATTCATCCCCTGCTCTTCCCCCGCTTCCATTTTAACTATACTGTCTCGGAATGAAGTACAGTCTCTGTGAAAATGAAGGTTCCTGTATCTATCACATATGTTAGCATTAGCCCTTGATAGACGCATCCTCGCTGAATTTGCCTAATCCTCTTTGAAGCCACCTGAGCTACTGGCACCAGCACCAATCCCATGACAGTGAATTCCATAAATTATTGCCTTGAATGCCAATTTCACTAGATGATTCTGAGTTCTGGTATTTTGAGAAATAGATTATTATTTTTTTTTCAAAAGATCTATTCCCTTTCTCTGTACCATTCATAATTTTAAAAGCTTCCAATAATCTCCTCTTATTCTAAAAAAAAGTCCCAGCTTCTTTAGCATTTTCACATGGGAGATGCTCTAATCCCTCTTAAAGAGCAATCCTATGCATGTTTAGAGAGAGAAAAGTCCTACAACTCCCAGCATGCCCCAGACAGCCATGCTGGCTGGGGCATGCTGGGAGTTGTAGGAATTTTTCCTCTCTAAGCATGCATAGGATTGCACCCTTAGCTGCCCTTTACTTTAGCATTTCCAGATGTATGCTAACCCTTTTGAGACGAGATCTGAACCGTACACAATATTCTAGATGCGTGTGCATCGTTCATTTATGCAATTGCTTCATGATACTCAATGTTTTATTTTTAGTTCCTTTCCTTATAATTCCGAACACTGGATTTACTGTTAGGAATTATAATTTACCACCCTCACTCCTGCAGCTCACTCTGGGCTAATCTTTTCTGGCTGCAGTGCTAAACACTGTTACAAGAAGGAAGCCAGCCATATTGAGCTGTGTGGGACTTTCCTCTACATAAACATGCCCAGGATTGTGCTGCCACTGACCTTTCTACTATGACTTCAAGATGCCTTTCCTGAGTAGTCAGAATCATCATCATTCACTCCCTATAAGTTAGGTGGGTGTACTGCTTGTGTGGACCAGGAGGGCTGGCTGGGCACCAAAACAGGACTAGAGAAAGGACAGGACCAGGGTCCTGCATAAGTAGGTGGGTGACGGGCAGGCTGTAAAGCAGGGCTCTCCAACCTTGGGTCCCCAGATGTTGCTGGACTACAGCTCCCAGAATCCCTTGCCATTAGCCATGCTGGCTGGGTATGCTGGGAGCTGTAGGCCAGCAACATCTGGGGACCCAAGGTTGGAGAGCCCTGCTCTAAAGAATGCAGGAAAACTGCTGCCACCCTCATGATGTTATGAAACGCACAAAGCGGATGTCAGTGCTAAGGTGCAAGCCCTCAATTGCTGGGTGTCTATTAGGTTGAAGGAATCACATCCACTAGATACAGGTTTTAGATTAATGTCTGTTTCGGCCTTAAGTAGGCTTCCTGGAAGACCGGAGTATACAGTTCTGTGCTCAGGGAAAACAAAAGCCTAGCATCCATGAGATGTCACAATGAATGGAGGAATGAGCCATATATTCCCCTCTCCGCACAATGGAACACGGGTAATATTATTTCTGTCTTTACTGTCAGCACCTGGTAATGACTAACTGATGGTCTGGTAACTGGAAATGGAGGCAAAGATCCAGCACTTAAAAACCAGGCTGCGTTTGGAGAAAAGTATGGTTCAACCTTCTTTTGCAGTGAAATCTATTTCACCAACATAGGGGAATATGTTGATTAAAAACACACACCTTCTTATTTGATAAGCAGACATTTCCCTGAATATCCGCCCACATAATGTTTCATTCCAGTGCCAAGTAGCAACTGAACGGGGCCAGTGGCAATGCCAGAAAATGTTGGTACATGGTTGATACATAGCATAGCTTCTGTGTAACGTATTTACTTGTGTCTGCCATGCTCTATGGTGGTTTCTTGGGTTTTTTTTTAAATGGATGCAGTGTTGTGGTGGTGCAGAAAGGGATACATATGGAGCTGCCACTGCTGCCCACCATGTGCAAGACGATGCAACTTCACTGGTGTAATTAAACCATCCTTAGTTGCTCCATCAGTGCAGTCCTTCTGCATGGAATATTTCCCTGAGTACCAAATTCCTGCATGTTTTGCTGCATGAATGCAACACCATGACTCATGCCATGCCATTGGTGCAACTGCTCTTGCACCTGGTTTTAACTACTCTACCTTGCACCAAAAACCATAGGATCAGGCTACCAAATGGCAACAAGCGCTACACTGACACAACATGAATTATTAGGCACTTGGTAGTTTGAACATGTTGTGCCACACACCCAGCCATCTGCTGGACAAGAACAAAATGAAGGAGGGAGAGTTCTCCACTAGCAGAGGAAACATAATCTGTACATTTTAATGAGATTCCCTGTCCTGCAATTTGCTTTAATTGGTTATGAGATAGTTGGATCTAGACTTACTCATACATGAAGTAGACCCATTGAAATCAATGACACTTATGTCAGTCACTAACTTCTCCTATTGATTTCAGGTCTACTACACTCTATGACCTTTTATGTTATGTCCACTGCCCGTTTGTGTTTCAGCAAGCATTTTTGTAGGTGTTTGAGAACCCGTTTTCAGCTTTAAAATCTCTATGATTATAGTCCAAATGGTTTGAGTGGTAGGACTACATGAAGAGCAGAGCAGCACTTGGAGAACTGAGTTCACAATCAGTAATTTTTAAAATAAATAAATAAGGTTTCTGGGTGCCCCCCCTTTTTATCCAGCCTTGATATGCAGTTAGACATTTAACTACTCCCCCACCCCCAGAGATGTATTTCTGACGTGACCTTCCATGTTAAGTTGCTCCACTTGTCTTTTTTCCTGCCCCCTCCTCTCATTTACACAATCCAATGCACTGTGGGTGCAGCACCTGCATATGGAGGGGGAGGGAGAGGCATAGCAAAGCCATTCTCTTTCTCCCCCACCCTCTTATGCCATTATGTACGTACAGGCAGAACATCAGACCATTATGGTAAATGCTAGGCTTATACTTGCCTCCCAATATATTCCCATCTAATCCATTCCCTCCACTAAATCAACCAATGCGTGCTCAAAGACTGACCAAGTAGGGTATACAGATAAACTTGCCATTCCCCACAACAGCCTGGTGCAGTGCCTATGAGCTTTTCTGTATGAGGCTGTTAATCTGCTGTATTTACTTTTGGTTTTGTGGCAGAATTGAGATCAGAGCACTACACGAGGAGTGTATCCTTTCCTGCTTTTCTGCTACATAACCTCTAGGTGGTACTGTGGCATAGCACAATAGCGCAACTACACAAGAGGAAATAGCACTTTCTTTTGCTTTCACAATTAAATGCCACATTATCCCTGCTCTGAAAAAACTAGCTGAAAGAGCTGGTTAGACATAGAAGCGAAACTGGAGGGTCACTACATTAGCTAAAGAACCCATAAACAACCATGAATAGGGAATGACAAGAACATGATAAATGCCTTGTGTAGAAAAGCCCTATGTATGAACCAATCTGTGATGATGGGGTGGGGTTGGGGTTGGGCGGCAGGGCTCTATTACTCTATGGTTAGCCCTCTGCATGTGAGAGCTATGTCTGCTCTAGATTTGATCAAATGTATATAATTTGAAGAAAATCAGTTGTTTTTGGATTCTTTATATAAAGTCACTCCAATAAAAATCATTTTTGTAAAAAAAAGTTTATTATCCACAAGGAAGAGCAATAGGAAAAATTAAATTGTTTTCCACGTATTGTTTTCTTGAAACAGAGTCTACAAGGACATATTCAGCACCAAACTAAAAAAAAAAGAAAATATAATACAAACAGCCATTGAATATAATCTATAAAGCAAACATTAAATATTGCACTTTGTTTCGCTAACATTTTGGATTTTACTTATTTTTGCTCCCATTTTTTAAATTAGGAGATATTTTGAATACTGGACTACACCTCTGAACCTCATATTTTACAATGTCCAGAAATTGACCAATATTTCATGAGATCAGAAATAACAATAATGCCACAAAAAGAGTAACATTTCTTTGTAAAAACAATTTCATTTTCATAGTGTTTACAACTTTAAACCTGATCACAAAATTGATGTGATGCAATGCCAATTACTACAATATTGGTCAATCCTGCATCATATGGAAACTTTCATCATACTGTGATAAATGTAATGCTATGCATAACAGCAATTGTTCCCTAGTTAGTTGAAACAAAAACAGCAAAGAAAAAAAAAGAAAACCACCAAATGCCCTTTTATGCCACTATCCCATTAAAATATTGTTTAACCTTCTGTGGAAGAGGGACATTCACAAAATTACTTAGCAAGTGTTTTCTTTTAAAAAAGTTCCATCACTCCATTTCCTTATTATCCAGTATATGAAGTTTGCTTGCTGAAGGCCAAACTCTTTTAAGTGAATCACTTAAAACGTGACTCATTTTTATAGTTTATTTTTCACCCTGTTATTGTTCAAACATGAATTGTTGTCCATGTTTTATTAAAGGCCACTTATTGGAAAGCCGATCCTGTTTGTTATGAAGCCTCAACAGCAACAGATTTGAATTAGTGGAGCTTCACCCCAGAGAAAGCAACCTTTAAACTAGTCTGGTTGTTATAAAGCATGGGGTTAACTAATGCAAGAGCCATACTGTTGTCACCCTGAACATCAGGAAGGCTGGTTTTGGTAAAAAAAAAATCAGTCGCGAGTTTCTTTCGGAAGAGGCAAGTTGTGCATGAGTGTATATCTTTAATGCTGAAGTGCTAGCATTTCTGTCAAGAACCATCATCTACCAATTGCTGCCTTGTAGTCTGTGCTGAACCCCCACTCTGAATTTTGCAAAGCAAATCTTTGCCAGTTAGTTATGGCTTCTAGTTTTACTATTCTGAGACATTATAATTCTTCAGACTTGGAGAGAATGTAATTTGACTGGCACTCATTGGGAAATATTTTTTTTTAAAGTGATCCTCTTCCTATTAAGATATACTGTCCATTTGAGAGAAGACTCTCTCTATCCCAAATAAAAGTTCACTACAAATCTTTTGCACAGGTTTGTAATAATAACTATGTATAAAAATATATTCACTTTCCCTACTCACCCCACTGGCTGAGAAACCCCTATGCAAGTCACTAAATGAATCATACACAACTTTTCTCTAGTAACTCTTGGCTGATATATGTTGGGTGCTACCTCCTGTGGCTCTTCTAAAAACATCATAATTTGACCAAGGTCTTATTAGTTATGTTTCATAAAGATAATAAGAGATGAGGATGTGTTCATTTGCGCATGTCCCTTTTCCAAACCGCCCTTTCCAAATAAAACAAACAAAGTAACAAAAACAGGAAGAGAAAAAAAAACCCTCAACAGTGCAACATAAACACAAATAGAATTTCAACATTTTGGCAAGTGATGAGTTCACCTGAGATTAAGTGATTTTAGGCAGTCTGTAACAAAATTCTTCTTTGCGGTAATAGTAGAAAGGCAACAAATTCTTAAACAGGAATCAAGAAGGTATACAATCTTGACGAAGACTCCTATTTGTTTCCTTCTGTTATTTTTCGCCTCATATCTGTTGCTTGTCTACTACAGTAGGCTGCAAAACATACCGCAAGGATTGGCTTGAAGGCATTTGATGTTTGTAATAAATCCACAACAGGATCCAAGCTGAAGAGGTGATACACGGATCAGTCTTATTGGGACAATTCTGAGCATGTGCATATGCAGGAAAAGTCCAGACTATAGAGTTTGTTTTTCTAACAATAAAAAAGTCAGTGCATTTGTCATAGAGTTTTCAAAGCTTTCTTTCGCTCCTTGTTGTGCGGACCACAAACAAGTTAAAGGGGTTAACAACAGTCCAACATAAATGAGAAAAAGCTGTAGTGACACTGAACCGCACAACGAAAGCATTGAGCATGTGCAAATTTTCAAATCAAAAGAGGAAGTCATCCCTCCTGCAACACGGTGAGTGTTTTGACACACGAGTGTAGGCTATTAAGGCTGCTCTTAGAATGTGCCAGTATACAACAGGGAGGGAAAGCTCAGATCTTCAAGCATGAAGAGCAGTCCTATGATGTTTGCTGTAGGCTTCAAAAGCATAATCACAGGTTGTTTCATTATTTCACCTTTTCTTTTCGGCAACAACTTTCTTTTAAAGTGTGTCTCCATGGAATGCCTTTATTCTCAACATGATGAAAATACAATTCAGACCCAAGTCAACTCTTCTTGGGAGGCATTCCTTCAGCGAGAGGGACAGGTTGGCCTGTCATCTGAGGGCTGATCTGGGTTTGGGTCAATCTAAGTGAAAGAGGGAGACAACAAGGGGTTAATGCTTTCATTAAAATGATAGTTTTACTTGAAAACATTCAGAACTCCTGCAATATTTTTGCCTATTTATTTTGGTTAGTATGTGTTATTTGAACACGTTACGGTGTTCCCAGGTAATGGGTCTTGCTAATTTACATTGTACAGAACAGCTGGAAAGGCTGCTGAGAAAACAAATGAGAAAAACTCTCAGCTGCAGTGCCTAATTCTGCACGTCAAGTGTCTTATTGGTGACCGTCATATGTGCCAATCTAGAGAATCATGAACAACAGGATGTTACAGGGGATTCCACAACCACTCTCTGCATAGTTGCAGCCACTCATATCTAGGATTGGGATGCCAACTAAATAATGCTGTTTGAAAAAAATACATGCACCCCCTGCCCCCAAAGTCATCCTACTGGAGAGGCAAACTATAGAAAACAAAGAGTAGGTAAGGGTTGGGATTTAACCAGTAAAAAGAAAACCTTGGCCATACATTGTCAAAAAAATGGTCAAGTGCATAAAGCATTAAGGGCACAATCCTATGCACATTTAGACAGAAAAACGGCCTACAACTCACAGCATGCCCCAGCCAGCATGGCCTTTTTTGTAGGCCTTTTTTTCTGTCTAAATGTGCATAGGATTGTGCCCTAATTTGCTAGTACTACTGTGACAGACTTCTGCTAACTAAAAACAAGAACAACCCAATCTTACTCATGCTTACTTGGGAAGTAATTTCTATTGATTTCAATTACTTCCACATGAATATGATTAGGGCTGCAGCCCAAGCTAATTAACTGTGCAATTACAAATTGTAATGAATTAAAACTGACCTTCCAGATATAAAATTATCACCCAAATAGTGCTGTATAAGGATGTACTGTAATAGGTAATAGTAAAAAAGATGTTAATCTAGTACGGGAAAATTTGAAGGAACTGGCTAGTTAAAATAGTGCTAAATTGGTTGCAAGAATCCAAAGTAAGCCACTAGTTAAACTTTTAAGTAGTGGCACAATCCTACAAGGTAGAGCAAAACCAACTAGGATGAGGTATACAGTAATACCTTGGATTGCAAGTAACTTGGTTTGAGAGTGTTTTGCAAAACAAGCAAATTTTTAAATATTTATTTATTTATTTTTGACTTGATATACAAGCGACATCTTGCAATACAAGTACTGTAGTACGGCTTAAATTAAAAATCTCTGTACAAATTTTTTTTTGGGATTTCATTTTGATATAAGAGTGTTTTGGATTACAAGCATGTTTCCGGAACGAATTATGCTCTCAATCCAAGGCATGACTGTAGATCCATCAGCTGGTCATGGTACGTTCTTGAACGTATCTCAGGAAAAACAGTAAGTGCTGGTATACTCTTACTTTAAAATAGAATGCAGAGGCTTAACTATGCATTTTTAACCTTACCTCAGAATAAAGTGGAGGCGGTAGGAATCGGAACTCTTGGATGTAGGCGAATAATGGTCCTTGAAGTGCTCTTTCAAAGTCATCGCAAGCAGCTACAGGTGCTAGGCTGGACTGTCTTTGCTCCTCGGTGACCACTTCTGCATAGCTAGGAGGTGCTGAAGGCAAAAGTACACGCAGTTCGAACAATGTTCTTATGCATGTCAAGATATATAACATGACAAATATATTAAGCTCTAGTTATTGTGATTTGCACAAGGTAGATATAAGAAAGGCTCAACTGCTGTATTTTAGTTTTAATTGTACTGGACAGTTTTGGTAACTTATGACTGCACTCTAAAACAAGTTTACCACCATGCTCGGCGGTCATGGTACATCCACTTGCATATCTATATTCTTTTTCGGGGTTTTCTGGGGAGGACGCTAACTACAGACATGGTTACCTCTCCAACTCTAGGTGAGAAATAACCACAAATGAGAAAATAATTCAAGGTATGAAGGCTTTGTCTGCAAGTCAATGAAGAACCTGTGCAGATGCTCTTGGATATCTGTGGGATGTTTGAAAACCTATTCTATATCTGCACAACTCATCAGATTTAGGGGCAGCTCAATCCCATTCCTTTTTTCAGGGGAGAATAGGGCTGCACCTCTCCTCAGTTGGAATGATACTGTGGAGATCCTACTGTTTGTGCAGCAGGATTATATAGGTTTGTATTGATAATATACTAATAGAGTAATGGGCCTACAGAGAAATCACTGAACAATATGGAATCTGTGTGGTCAAATTACCTTCCGGTCTTTCAGGCAAGGTCAGGCCAAGCCAGTTCATATTCATGCTACATTGACTGCTCACACTTGATGTTCTGCTGCCAAATGGGTGTAAAGGAATAGTACCAATGACAAGTGGTAAATTAAGAAACAAGTCCATTGCACCTGGAATATCCACATATACCTAGAAGACAACAAAATAATTAAAAATTATTAAAAAAATGAATCAAAATCCCTATAAAACCAACAAGAAAATTAGTATTGGTATGTTAAATATCAAAAAGTCAGAATAAATTCCTACCATTAGAGAATATTCCACACGGATTATACTACAATCAAGGATGGAGGGGGAGACGGGAGGAATTTTTAACTGTTTGCCATTCCAGGTTTCTGTCTTCCCCGATGACAGAGACTCCCCACGCAAGTTGGCAACAAGCTGCTTTACTTCCTTCATTTTCCCTTTGGCATAGAATGCCTGTGTTTGATAAATGGCAGCCTTTGGCACCACCATCCGGGAAGAGCAGTTCTCAACTTCCGCAAATATCTGGATTGATTCACCTTGAATTAAACAGAGAACATGCACATTAGATGGAAACAAGAGAATACCTCCCACAATTCAGACACTACTACAATTGGTAATATTTTTCTTACTAGTTTGGGCAATGGTGGCGGCCCCCATACTGTGGAACTCCCTCCCTAGTGACATCCACCATGCCCCCTCTCTGTTGAGCTTCCGCCGCTCACTAAAAACATGGTTATTCAGGTGGGAATATGGGGTGGGTTAAGATTTTAAAAGTTATACTGTTTTATATTGTTTTAAATGTATTTTATATAATGTATTTTAAATGTATTTTATCATGTTGTACATCGCCCAGAGTGGCCGGTTTGCCGGCCAGATGGGCGATTCAGAAATACAATAAATAAGTAAATGGTGAGAACAATGAACAGTTTCACTGGGAACAAGATCAACACCAACAAGACTATGGAACAGGCCTGTGGCTTACACTGGCTCAGCTTGTCTGAGTGTGGAAAGCTAAGCAGGGTCAGGCCTGGTTATCACTTGGATGGGAGACCCCTCCTCTAGTTTCCTGCATTGAGCAGGGAATTGGACTCGATAGCCTTGTAGGCTCCTTCCAACTCTATGATCTATGAAATCTATGAACTAGGTGCAAGCTTCATCCTATTCAAATAAATGGGAAAACTCACATGGTTTGCAAGGGATCTGAACTGCGCTGTATTTATAGCCCTTATATTAATGCAGCAGATATAATATTGCAAATAAACCAACTGATAGTCAGGGCATTCCATTTTGCTTAATACAGAAAGTGCACATGACTGTCCTATATTACTACCAAAAAAAAAAAAAAACCCCCACTACCATTAGACTTCATGTTACATACCTGGGGTGTAGCCCTTCCTTTCAATTTTGGCACTTAAGGATATTGGGCCTGAGGTACAAAACCAGCAACAGAGAGTCTTTTCTTTTGTGCCTGCTTGGGGTGACTGAAAGAAAAACAGAACAAATATACTCACAGTTACATTGTTAGATCAGTGGAAATTATACCGCTCTACAGATTTTGTAGGGTTGCTTCCAGAAAGCAGTTTTTTAGTGACAGTAACTAGAAACCCATCTATAAAACAGGAAGACCCTTATAAAAGCAGTATCTGTCATCATGGGTGCTTTGGACCTATGGTGGCTGTTCTCCCCCTTGCTGATCCTGCTAGTACATATGGACTACCAGTGATCAGTGCAGGTTTTGGCAAGATTGATATCTGTCTGGCCATTATGTCAACATGCCAGTGAGAGCAAACCAATTGTATGAATATAGTGGGCAAGCTTTCTATTAATTCTGCTTCAACGTTTCTCTATAGTCCTCACATTCAAATCAGTCTACTTCCACTGTCTAAGTGCTGTCTAAGTGTCACCGGGAAGGGCCAAAGCTTAGTGATAGAGCACATGCTTTCCATGCAAAAAGGTCCCGGTTCAATGCCTGGCATCTCCAGGTAGAACTGGGAAATATTCCTGTCTGAAACCCTGGAGAGCTGCTGCCAATCTGTACAGACAATAAGGCAGCTTTCCTATGTTAATCCTATTGACAGGCCTAACAGCTCAAACCTACTCCAGCATGATTCTAACAAAGTTTACTTGGACATAAATCCCATTGATTTCAATGAGATTTGCTTCCAAAAGTATGTATGCTTGGGAGTACAGTTTTACTAAGAAAAAACTGAAATAGATTACATAATTTAGTTAGGCTGAAGTTCTTGGTTTTAAGCTCCAGATTTAGGCCCCAAACAAACTTACTGCTTGATTCTATGCATGCTTACTCAGAAGTAAGTTCTACTGAGTTCACTGGGGTTTACTCTCAACTGTACTGCAATGTGCACCTGGGTATAAGCCTCACTAAGGGAGGTTTCCTTCCAGGTAAACATACATGTGATTGGGCTGCATGGTTGCAACACTAGCCAGTATCTGAGAATAAGCTTATTGTGATACGTGGAAGTTGCTTTCAAATCACTAAGTTTTAGATTGTGGTGTTAAGTGGTGGAAGTTCAATGGGGAAGGGCCGTAGCTCAGTGGTAGAGCACATGCTTTCCATGCAGAAGGTCTACATTTGATCCCCAGCAACTCCAGGTAGGCTGGAAAAGCTCCTGTCTGAACCCCTGGAGAGCCACTGCCAGTCTATATCAACAATACTGGGCTATAGATGGACCAAGGGTTCGACTCAGTATAAGGCACCTTCCTATGTAAGTATGTCCCTTTGGTTTATATTCTAAGCAAGTGTGCTTAGGATCATAGCTTTATACTCACTGTACTAAGCTTAAACTGAATGAAAATGAAGCTTGCTTGAAATCTTACTGTATACTTGGACTCCAAATATATTTCTTAAAGTTTCATTAAATTTCAGTGGGACTTATGTCCAAGTAGGCATGCTTAAAATCATAGCCTTAGCCTGAAAGCCTCGAAACATTTAATCTGTGTGGACCCACTGAGCATTTATTGTGTGAAGTGATGTCCCAGGTGGCCTGTATTCTTGAACACTAACTTTCTTTAAGACTTCCCCTGCCTACATCCATCAAAATCAATGAGATCATTCCCCTTGACACTGGAGTTAGGATTGTACCCAAATATAATTATATTCCTGTTGTTGTCCTACATGAATTGCAAATTAAGGGCCTTGTCCCAAACTCACAAAAATCTATAGAACTATTCCTTTTGATTTTGGTGGGTTTTAGACAAGGTCCTATATCTTCCAGATAATATGACATCTTAGCCATAAGCAAAAGAACCCTGTTTCAATGGACTTTTCTTTACATGTTCCATTTTCACATATTTATTTTAATTAAAAAACCAATAATGAATAATTGGTTGTAGGTCAGATTGAAAGAATCTTATAAGATCTTTAATACATAATCAAAATAAAATTTTATGATAACATACAGAAGTATGATCATTTCTCCCCACTTGATATGTAAATTATCAGTAGTATAATAATGAATAATGCACTCCAGTACAATTGTTTTACATTGCTTTGTCAAGCTGCAAAATTCTCAAGCTGAACTTTCTCACAGAAATAGAACTGTTCCATATAGAAGTTAGTTAATCTTTATTAGAACAGTTAAAAGTACATTACTTTTTTTTAAATAAAAAGCAGCTTTAAAAGTACTTGATTAAATTATTATACAATATGCTACCACTTACTGGTCGCTGGGTCATTATATTCTGATACTTTAAGTATTTCACTTTACTTATTGTTACATGTTTTGATATTTCAGGGACCATGTGTTGCTATTTTTTTTAATGCCAGAAACAAAGAATGAGTAATTCTGTCAATTCTTACCAGTAATGAAGGAGTGTTGATATCTATATGTTCAAAGACTGTAAATTCCTTCTTTAATTTTACTGGTAGAAGCCAAGGCCTGTGCAATTCTGCTTTCACCCAATAGCGCACACTGCCATGTCTGCCTTCAAATGAGGTAGCAAGTGGTCTGTTCAGGACACAAAGGTCAAAACTGAATAAGTCTTTATCTCTTTTGTTGTTTAACTTAAGTATACACTCAATCCAGGTAATAATTAACAACTTATAATTACTAAGTTGTAGTGTACTGTTAATGCATCATAATATGTAATTAAGGATAATTTTGTAGGATTTTCATGTTCAATTAGTTTGGGAGAAATATCTCTGTAGTTAATTGCTCAATACGTCTACAGAATACGACCATTATTTGTACTAGAATTTCACTGTAATATGCTACAAGGATACACTAACCCAACCCAAAACCCAGTTAAGCTGAAGTACTTGGATTTTCAGCATTTAGTCCCATTGAATTGAATGGGAGCTAAACAGGCTGAAATTCAAAAGTTCTCCAACTTGACCACATTGAGGATCAGGCCAAGAGATTCTTTACTTTTACAAGAGGTCACTTTTTATATCTAGGGAATAGGGAAAACATGAAGTATTAAAGTTAACAAATTGCTTTGAAATAGCTGACTTCCAAAAGGGCCCAAATCTTAATTAGACTGTCCACAGATATTTTAATGGACAGAGTCATGTCTGTCTGTAGAAGATGCTCCTTCAATTCCTGTTGTGCCTGGTTGCTTTGTAGTTACAGAGATGTTCTCTTGTTCACAGACATGGGAAAGGAGTTTAGATATACAAAATTACTTTATCTAACCCCTTCATTCTCTTTTATTTTAAATAAAGCTGCCTTTCAGGACCAGTAGAGAAAACAACAGCCTTTTCTATACTCTTGTCTTTTACTGAAGGCAAACAGGAGTTCTGCTTAACCCAGAATAAGGTCTTTATATTCCTTGGTATCACAAATGCACCAAGAATATCAGAATTAAAATGATAAAGACTTACTAGTTCTGTACATTATATTAGAACAATTGCTTTTAGCTAACAATTTAAACTCCAACTTATGCATCTCAGAAACATGCTCATTAAAAAAATAACAATTAAAAGCTGAGCTAATGGTTTAGATGACTGAGCATTATTCCCATGCCAGTTCTGTAAAATATAAGGTTATCCAACCTTTTCTTATGCTTTTTTCCTCTTAGTTTGAAGAGTACATTTCTATAGGTTGCACTGCATGAATAATTCTAGTTGAGATTTTTCCTTTGGATGCTTTTTGCTCATAAGTTTAATAAGTTAACATAGTTCTTTCTTTGAACATCAAACTCCATAAAAAGAGTTTTCAAAAATAATAATGTTCTATATGGAGTAAGTGTAAATTCCATGACATTGCCTCTTTGAGAAGCAACCCCGTATGATGTCAAGCACCTGCAAATACTACAGAACCTAAAAACTGCAGACACTCGGAATAAAGCTCTGCATAAACTTTAAATGTGCAATACTGAAGCAGTGTCAGCATCATATTGTTGCAATGTTTTATCTTGGTTATTATGTACAACTTTCTTTACGAAAGTCTCCTTCTCTTCCACTTCTGTCCTCCCTAGTTTCCTCCAATCACTTTCTATCCCTCATTATATATTCTTCACATATGTATCAATTAACCCGAAGTTTAAACACACTCTCTCTCTCTGTGGATATCTATCTATGAATCAACATACTTTCAGAGTTGCCTCACAATTTCCTATTTTTAGAATGCATCGATGCGATGACATTTTTAAAAATGAAGGTTGTCCCCACATTCCTTTGACCTAAGTCTCTCCTTCTCCCATCCATCTGCCTTATTCTGGCCTTCTTCATGTCTTGCAAATGTAGAGCCATTGCCAGCATTTAACATGTCCTTAGTACTCATTGTATCCCATGTTGGTCTGATTTATGCCTTCCTGGCAGATTTGTTTCAACATGTTCAATTGAAGCAACCAGCTATACCGCTCTGTACACCCTTAATTCAACAGGAAGTCATGCCAGCAGCTCTAAAAGGCCTAATGATCAGTCCCATTTGTAACAAGGGAAATAGGTCATGGGTGGAGCAAATTAAATATTATGGTTGTGCAACAGATTTTAAAAGGGAATTATTGACAAGAAGGCAAAATAACTGGTCATGATTTTTCACAATTTTGCCATTCTAAATCGAAGCAACCTCTAAACAGTTTATTAGGACAGTGTCCTTGTAGCATGTTCTAGTGCAATCCCTGTGACCATTGAAAAGGGTTTCTTCTTCCCCCTTCCCCATAGATTTCATAGATCATAGAGTTGGAAGGAGCCTACAAGGCTATCGAGTCCAACCCCCTGCTCAATGCAGGAAACTAGAGGAGGGGTCTCCCATCCAAGTAATAACCAGGCTTGACCCTGCTTAGCTTTCCACGCTCAGATAAGCTGAGCCAGCATAAGCCACAGGCCTATCATATGAGCTGTCTGTCTACAGATTTGTTGCCAGTATGCTCCTTGACAGTCTTGTCACACAGGCTAAGTATACTTACGTCTGTGGAAGCTCAAAGCTGAATGCATATTCGTGCCGTCCTGAATGAATGATGTGGAGGCCTTCTTCGGAATTATCATCATCTAGGAGGGAAAAACCCAATATGCTATTCCACCTGTAAGCATTGCACACATATCATAATATATTATACAGGATGACTTGCACTGAATGGAATTAACAGAGGTATTACTAAACGGGAGGGGCAAAACTGCATACCACACCCTCACTTGTGTAGCCCCATTGACTGTAAAGTCCTTTTATTTCAGTAACTGCTCTGTGATTAATTCTCAAGAATTTTAGCTTGAGTCACATTAACAATTCTTTGTATATCTTAAATTCTGCAGCTACTTTAATTCAGTAGTAGTATTCATTCCTGCTTGTCCTTGCTTGCTTGCTTCTCCTGTTGCATTTTCCGCTGCTTAAATTTAGGCATTAAGCTCCTCGGGCAAGGTTGTATTATTTCAATGAGGGTACCTTTAAAAATATTTTAAAGAAATATCTCAAATAATCTAGTATGTGCCTGCTACTGTACATTTATGGAGGAAAAACCAAACAGGTTTTTTAAAATTAATGTTTGCTTAGCAGCAATATCGACCCAATACTACCCCATTTAGTTAGCGTGTGTCCCATTAAAACCAATATATTTACTTTCACATAAAGTAGTTAGGATGGGTGTTATAAAAGGACACACATTAAAATATAAAACTTCCTTATACTTTTAAGGACACTGTGAAAGTATCTAACAATTAACATTGTGACAAGCTGCTACATTCTATACAATAATTGGAAAGGTCTCAAAAGGTTTAATATGACAAACTGTTCATTGTTCTCACCATTTATTTATTTATTGTATTTCTGAATCGCCCATTGACTAGTTGAGGTACAGAGGAAGGAGGATTTCCGGTACATTTTAAAGGGTGACCTTCCTTGTCCTAATAAGTCCTTTGCTATCTTAAATATCTAACAGAGGAGGCCTGTGCCCTCACAATCTTGGTCTATTTACTGGCCTCACTTTAACTGTTTTGAGCAATGGACTGCTGCTGGAGCAGCAAAATGTGGATTCAAAGGAGTTCTTTTGAGCTGATGTTTGGGCCAGACACCCCCCCCCCCTTGCTTTGCAGTCATGATCTTGAAGTTACTCATCTTTTGAAGATACTCTGCTTATTGTGGCTGCTGCCTGTGTCTACCATGGGCTCCACCTATTGTGAATCCTGGCACTACCTATGCATGGCTCCACTACGCCTGGCTGCCCTGCTTTCTGCCCCAGCAGCACCAATGTGCACCAGCCGCTACTGGTATCCAGGAAGGCTTGGACCAAAATTCCTATAACACTAGAATGTATTCCTCAAAATGTGGGGATGGAATTCCAGAGCAGAATATATTCTAACGGTTGTGGCAAGAAATAAAATGGAGCATTAACACATGGCCATTTGGAGATGCAAAGAACTACTACATATTGCATTCTTACTCGTGCCCTTGGATTATACAGGCAAAGAAGGTCACAAATTTCAGCAGAGGTAGTGCTCAGTCATTAAAAGGGCTGCCTGCCTGCTTGCCTCCCCATAGCCTCCTTTCTCACAGGATACAGGTTTAGGAAAATCACATTGCAAGCAAGTCACATCCAAAAATGATTATGTCTATGAGGTAGGTTTATAGGCATCTTCAGAACTTGGGCATCACTGTCGGATGATTTTTTTTTAAAACCCTTTTTAAATAGAAAACGAACGTTTAATAATAATACGTGTAGCTTTTTTTTTTTTTTAATTTCACGCGACGATTTTGTTCTTCATTTTTTAAAATCCTTCCCCGTCTCTCCCTCTTTCTCCTTCCCTTTCTTTCTGCCAGCTCAGCAGTTTCCCTTCAGCCCCAGCAAGGAGAAGAGCAGCAGCAGCAGCAGCAGCAGCCGCCTCCAAGCTCTGGTAAACAACTGCTGAGCTGTCAATCACAGACTAGACTGGAGCAGGAGAGGACCGGCCTAAACCGGTGCGAGCAGAGTTCCAGCCAGCCGCTCATATGCATACAGTATACATCGCACGCCCCAGCCAGCGTATTTGCTCAGCGGGCTCCGCCTTCAACCGAACTTGCTAGTCGTGGGCGTAATGGGGGAACTGAGGGGAGGAGGCGGCGAGAGCGGAGCAACCGCTCCTATCCCCTTCGGCTTCCGGTCTCCAATGCTGGCATGCCAGCTCGCGGCAGTTCTCGTCCAGCTTCCCGGTGTAAACGTGACAAAAGGCACCGGCCCTTCGCCACAATTCAATTTTATTTAAAAAAATTAAATAATAAAGGGCGCGGGAGGGAAGATTGGTCAGAAAAGGAGCGAGGCTTGCTTTTGCAAAGCTACACCGTCCTAACACACTGCTAAGGAGCCCTTCCAATGGCAGCTGCTCTTTGCTGCAGCCGGAGACAGCAATTTAAGCGGGATGGGGGAATACGCCCCCCCCCCCGCAAATCTTATTTGAAAAGGGAACTCTGCACCGTGTTGCAGGGCAAAGTAATGCAATAATGGTGGTGGTGGGCTATGTTCTCCCTTTTTATGTCTGGCAAGGGAACACGGAAGTGAATCTGGGCACCTGCACACTCCTAGGAGCAGCCGGATCCTAGGCACAGAACCCATCGCAATCGATAGGCGTTACGCTTTTTTCTTTGCATAGGATCGGCTGCGAGACGCCCCGAATGACCTTTTGTTATTCAGCACCGAAACTCTCTTCGCAGGTATGGCAGTGGGGCAAGGCTTTCTCTTGCGGTGACGTCCCACTTTCCCCATAGTGGCAGGATCGGGACCTTCGGTCAGTCGTACGTGACGGCGCGCACAGGCACACATCTCTTACTCCAACCCCAGGCTGATAGAATCCACATGTGAAAATCGACCTCATTTGCAAGCAGCCATAACTGCAAAGACGCGGCAGCAAGCGGCTTATCAGATTTACTGACCGCAATCCTACCCACGCTTACTCAGAAGGTCCCAGTCGGCTGCCAGAGGGGGATCATAAACATCAGATTGTGTGGGTGGGGGGTATTTAATGGGCTGAGCACAGTCAGCCAGCTCCCTCCCCTTCCCAAATAGGTTGCAACTTGTTTCGGAACAGTCTTGGGAAGGCAGCGCAGACCCCTGAAGCCTGCCTCGCAAGGTGCAGCGGGAGGTGCGGGGCGGGATCAGGCTCTTGCAGCCCAGTGGCTGGAGTCATGGCATGGCCGAAGGGCTCGTATGCGTGCGATTCCACGCGTCAATGCCAGCCTTGCACGCCGCCCCAAACTAGGGACAAAGGGGCGTCCGCTACGGGAGACACACAGAGAGCAAAAGGCAGCAGCAACTAGCACACCGCTCGCCTTGCAAAAGCACTGGAAGGATCTCCAAGTCCGCCCCTGCCTCTTTATCTCTCCCCCTCCCTCTCGGCTCACCCACCTCCCAATCAAGGCCTGGCATTGCCTTAGCAACAGGCTAACAAACCCCACCGGGCCAATGGCCGCGGGAGCGGTGGGCGGGGCTTTTGTGAGCATGCTAGGCTGAGGGGTTGCTGCTTGCCCGCCTAGCTAAGTCATTGAAACTCCTCTGCCTGCTTGACGGGGGGGGGGGGGGGCGATGTTACAGTCAAGTGAGCAGTCGCTGACTGTAGTGGCACGGAGGAGGAGGATGAATGAGTCCAGCCAGTTCATACAAGGGAAAACTTAGCCAAAGTCCCTTAGCACGGGCTTGTCCAAAGCCGCAGGTCACCCCTTGCCTTTTGTTCCTTCCAAATACAGACACACAAGGGAGACTGGGTGCAACATTAACAGGTGCAAACTCCGTTTTGCTTTCTGAAAAGGCCCTGAATGGCTTTTTTTTTGCTTGCAGCCCTACCACTTTCTCAAAAGCTCGATGTGGTGGGTGGGTTCTCTCTCGTTTCAGTTACTCGGAAGCAGCTTTAAAACTTCAAATACGAGGGGAAGAGTTTACACTTTACGAAGCAACTGATTATTATTATTATAAAGATGTATTTTAATCTTAGGCAGCTTCAAAATGCAGGTTTTGCCGTCTTCCACCTTTCTGACTACCATCTTTACACCGCTTTCTGGCAATAAATAAATAAATAAATGTCCTTGCTTTGGAAGCAATGGAATATACTGTGCAACTTCCTCGTTGATTAAAAAAAAATAAGAATCAAGGTACTGAACACTCCTATAAAATTCTCCCCGTATCTGCAGTAAGTCTACTGCATATACATCTATATCTAAAAGAGCAAGCCAAAATTACATAACCAGTTTTATCATTTTCTTGTGCTAGGAATTAAGTCATCGCCACCACCTGACGCGTGTAACCAATCTGCTGTGAGGAGAAGGAGCACCCCCTCCCTTCTCTTCAGTACTGGTCCCAAACAGGATTGAACCGCTTCTAACAAAGGGTGGAAACTTCAGAAAAACAACCTTAGACTCTCCTATACTTCCACATTGGTACCATTTGAAACAATGGATTAACAATCTGAAGCCCAATTTACCCTTTGATAAGGTTTATCCCGATTTTCCTAACCAAAATTACTCTCCATTGGCAGAATTCTTGGCACTGACATAGGAGATTTCATTGACCGCATTACTCTCCAACTTAGAAATGATGCTCTAATTCGAAAATGGATTCATCTAAGTAGAGTCCCCCCCGACCCACCCCAGACATAGCTTTACCCCCGCCTCGTTAGCAAGAAACATTATAGAATAACACGGAGAGTTTACCAACTTTCCCGAGGTTAAGTAAAAGGGAATGCGGACCTACACGTGGGGTGCTGAAAGCAAGTGTCAAAATAAACCGCAGGGAACCCTTTCCCTGCTTTTCTTCATCCTGAAGACGACATCACCGATCAGCTCGAAGCCTGTAAACCGGTTCTTTGGTATCCTAAGTTTTTTTTGGTAGGCAAATGCAATAGAACATCCCCCTAAAATCAATTCCTTAAAAAAGAACCACCCTTATAAACTGGATGTACCAATGAAAGGGTCTCGGTTAATAGAGTTGGAGGAAAAGTCTTGTCTAGAAGCATTTTGCAGATACACCATGATCTGTTGGTGGTTCAGTCCCTTCACTTCCATATACACTCAATGGATTTAAATAGCTAGCTATACATCCGAGGTTTGCAATGCTAAACTAACTTACTGGGGAGTAAGTTCCATTGCACTCAGTGGGACTTACTTCTAAGTAGCCATGCTTAGGCTCGCACAGCGGACTGCAGTAATCGAGAAATTGCCTTTTGAATATAGAAAACTGTGCGAACGTCATGTTAGAATATTTCATTAAAATACAGACTTACCTCTTTCGTGCCCAATTAAGATATCCTTGTGGTTGAAATATTCTACTTCTTCAGTGTAATTCTGCGTGTAGGCAGTGTTGGATCCAGCATTTCTAGATTCAGTCCAGCGTACTTTTGCATGTCCTCTTGCATGGATTTTGAGCGATTTGACTCTAATTTCCCCAGTCACTTCTAAATTCACCCTTCCTGAGACTGTATCCCCGCTAGAATAGACGGGGACATTGCTGTCATTAAGACAGTCAAAGCTAATTGTCAAACTCTTCACCTTCCCCAGCACCATGTTGATTTTTTTTTCTTAATAACAAAGTCTATAAAAAATATACTGTAAGAAAAAAAGGGGGGAAGGGAAGAAAAGTCAAGATCTCATATAAAAATGTGATCTTCACTTGACACTGATCAATTTCTGTGCCCTGCGAAAGATTGCAGGCAGGATCAGCGGCTTCTCTACGAGCACTTCATCGGGATTGCTTAAAAAGTAGCGACGCTAGAGGCTGCTCACAGCTGCTCTCCAGCTCTGTGGTCTCCTTACAAAGACGAGCGCTCGGCTGCAGCCAGCTCCCTTTAAGAACAGCTTTGTGAAAAACAACCCGCCTGCGCATGCGTGGCGCTGGCGCGTTTCCCCCTTCCTCTACAATAGGTGTAACAGTGGCAAAGCAACGCAATCTCCTCTTCTGCCCCTCGCCTGGTTTAAACTACCCCGACCGCGAGGAAGACGTTTTATGGCCTACGGAACGGCAGTTTGCAGTCGACTGTAGGTAGAAGAGAATCGTTGCTTGTTGTATTGTGAAAGCAAGAAGGGCTCAAAGACCTTGCTTGATCACTGAAGCCCCAAAGCCTCCCCTACCTTGTAGTGCTGGAATGAAGGGTTTAAAGGAGGCAGCCGGGGCAACTGTCTTTCAAAGCCTGCTCCGAATAATTAAGGGCAAAATGTTTGTGTGTTTAAAATAATGCCTCCATGAACAAGGAATAAAGTTAATTGGGAAGCAGTAAAGGGATTAGCATCATCCCAAAGGAGGACATAGCAATCTATCAGAAGCAGGGAGATTCCCACTCCAACACAAGTTTGAACTAAAGAGAAGGCAAAGGGGGGGGGGGGGAGACCGCCCCATGCAGAAATAATTCTTCTAAGGCAGAGAAGAATGTTGTTGGTACATGAACTTCCAAACCCACCTGCAAAAATTACCAGATATTACTTGATCTGCTATATCAAGGAATGCTCTTAAATGCCCCCAGAAGTGGCTTTCATATTCAGACCTTGCTATTAAAGATGCCCAGTCCTCAATGATTTCTGTTCCTGTCGTTACAGTTGGGGCTGGTGGGGTCGAAGGCAGGGCAGCTACCCTCAGGTGGAGTGGGGGGGGGGTCACAGTAGGCTGAGCCAATGGTAGGTGAAGCCGGAGGTCACAGTAGGCTGAACCAATGGTAGGCAGAGCCAGGGGTCACAGTTGGCAGAGCCAATGGTAGGCAGAGCCGGGGGTCAGTAGGCTGAACCAATGGTAGGCGGAGCTGGGAGTTACAATAGGCAGAGCCAATGGTAGGTGGAGCCGGGGGTCACAATAGGCAGAGCCAATGGTAGGTGGAGCCGGGGGTCACAATAGGCAGAGCCAATGGTAGGTGGAGCCAGGGGTCACAATAGGCAGAGCCAATGGTAGGTGGAGCTGGGGGTCACAATAGGCAGAGCCAATGGTAGGCAGAGCCTTCAAGAGGCAAGTAATTTAAAGATCATCAGCGCAAAGCAGAAGAGTGAGGTCCGGTCCAGTCCAGTCCAGTCCAGTCCAGTCCATAGAATAATCCAAAAGTACTCCTTTGAACCCATATTTTTCTGCTCCACCAGCAAGCTGTTGCACATAAAAGGCAAAGTGAGGCAATTATTAAATAGATGAAGATTGTGACTGCAAAGCAGAGGTGTGTGTGTGTTGGAAGAGGAGAGATCCATACAACAAGACAGAAAAGCACTTGTTTGAAGAACCCAGATTTTTCTGCTACAACAGCAATACATTCTCAGAAAAGAAAACTGGATTTAAAAATGTGGGGAAGGGAATGAAAAAATAGTGATGGGTAGGGGGATCCTGGGACCACACAATCATGCCCATCAGGTGTCTTCCACCATGCCTTTCTATGGAGGTACTCAGCCATTCAGATCAGCCGCCCTTGACTCACAGCAGCAAAAAGTGTCTGGAGAGGCAAGTAAGGCTGCATGCTGCTGCTCTACTGAGCTCTCTCCAGTCCCATGGTCACTGCAGCTCTCTTGAGATGCTCCCTCGCCACTAATGTACTGGAACATGATTGAACTTCCAGCCTTGAGGAGAGCCACTGAGTGAGGCAGGAAGCAGCAAGCAAACCACAGGATTGGCTGGAGCCATGTTCACTAATGCCCCACTAGCAAACCCTAGGTCTTGGTTATGGCTCACCTTGCCCCCACCCCCCCTGCAGTGTATGTATGATCCACACACATCCCTCGGCCCACTGCAGTGGATTTGAACCAAGACAGAGCATCCAGGAGGAATGCTGTGCTTCATTCCTCCAGTTTCAATTTGATTGGTTCAGGGAAAATACTAGTCAAAGGGAAATTGGGGAGAGTGGAGCAGAGCTTTCATCCTGCCTGCCTTGGTTTGAGAGAATGGGGGTGTTTTGGAGCATGCATGTAGGAGGGCAGAGAGATGTGTTCACAGCTGCAGATAGGACCTGTCAAACAACAGTCTTCAAGCTGCCTAGGCAGCCAAGAGTGCAAGAGACACTTAGGGTGCAATCCAATGCAAGTTTAGACGGAAAAAAGGCCTACAACTCCCAGCATGCCCCAGAATAAGAAAATTTCAGAGAAATTCTCATGTGTGGGCCTTGGGGTTCTTGTGCTTACCTTACTTATGAGGTAGCCCAGGAGTGTGTGAGAGTGTCTTGTCCTTCATAGTACAATCATCAGCCTGCAGCCTCCCACATGTCAATTGAAGCCCTGGGAAGACATCAGGAGGTCTCACTTCCCCCATGGGGCTTCTTCAGATCAGCAATTGTGGGCTGCCAGGAAGGCTGCAGAGTGATGGAGAGATGTGTAACAGAAAGGGGGGGAAAAGCTCACAGCACCCTTGGCTACTTTGCAATGATAAGGTAAGCTCAAAAACACTAAACCACTGAAAGCAATTTCAAAGAAATTCTGAGAATGACGCAGAAAAATGGAAGCCTCTTTTATGGGGGAAGAAAACTTTTAGGAAATTAGACAACAGTTTTTGATATAGCCCCACCGCTTCCCTGTAGCTGGACACAGCCCTCCCCACTCACAATCCCAACAGGACTTCCAAGAAAGGAGAGGTGTTATTAGCATCTGCATTATAGACAAGATGTATCTAAAAAAATACTCCTCTGAAATGTAATGTTTGGGAGGCTCAGGGAACACTGCTGAACCCTGAAGCATGACAACTAGAGCTGATACAAAATTTCTCAGGAGGCATTGTCCTGACTCCTGAGAAAAGTTCTGAGGTTTTTCTTTTCCTCCTCCTACCCAAGAAATAGAAGGCCACTTTGCAGAACTTTCTCCACAATAGGGCACTGTGAAAGATGCAAAATGATGATCCGGCTGTCAACTCATTTGCTGCTGTTGCCATTTGCACTGGCAATGCAAAAAAAAAAAAAAAAAACCCTTAAGAGAAAAAGAAAGGAGCTGTGCTACAACCACTGCTAATGGGGAGCCCCACGCACCTCTGAGAATTTGTTAGAGAATTTGGTGAAATGGTCCTCAGTCCCAGTTACTCTGCCCACAGACAGGGTGGAGAATTTCGAGATGCCATTCACAATTCACATACAGCTATATAGGGATGCTTGAGGAATTGTGGTGGTGGTGTGGGCGGTGGGGTCCCACAGTCTGCAGGGAACTTACTTGATCTGTACATTGGTACATGGTTCGTTTGCTGTGGAATCCACACTCCTGCTGAATGCTACGAGTTGGTTGGAGGGCTACCTTTAAATTTTTTAAATTTCCCTTTTTGACTGCCCCCCCCTGCAGTTCGGAGCTGCTAGAAAGCAAGCAGCTGCCACGTGGGTTGAAATGGGGCCTCAAATGCCTGTGGGAGAGATGCTACATAATGAAGCACCATCCCTCACAGGGACATTTTATAGAAAAAGAGAAGGCTGCCTCCATCACTACATGGGGAAGCCATCTTTTATTCTGTACAATTTAAAAAAAATAATCTGTACAATCGTTTACTGTCCCTCCCAGGGGCATTTTCCGCCCTGTTTCAACCTGCATGTTAGCTGTTACACTTTCTAGCAGCTCCAAAAAATTCAAAAGGGAGCTCGCAGGCCATCTCATGAACTTGTTATTTTTTAAAAAAGAATTTCATGCAGATTTTTTAAAAAAAGAAAATAATCCACCTATGTTAGTTCAAATTGGATGGAATAGACTTAATATCAATCATGTGCGAGATCAGTGTGGACTAAATCTAGCCTGATCTGTCCATCACTACTACACAGTGTGCTGCTGGCCCTTCTCTAGAAGAGAGAGAATAAGCATGTGCAGTTAAAACTAGGATTTGTTGTTCGACAGAAAAAATGTGTTTCCTTATATGACATGCTCTCTGAAGATCTACCAGTCCCAGCGTTCCTTGTGCATAGGCAGGAGGGAGGGAAAGCTGGTAGGAAGGACAAAGCACCATAATATCAGGGACTTTGATCCTAGGGACAGTGGGAGCCAGTGCTGCTAGTGCAATTTTACCAGGCTTGTGCACATCAGCAAAATTTGATCTTAAAGTTCTCTGAATTTCACTTCGAAGTTTGTTCTGACTCATGTCTGTATCAGATTGCAAGCTTTGGTTTTGTTTTGGGGTTTTTTTTTTCACTTGAAGATTTCTGTGTATTTTCATGTGCATTTTTTCAAATGTACACATCAATTGTGGGCATTTTTTAAATGCATGCATTTTCTGTCATTGATTAAAGTGTTTGTGCACATTCCCCAAATTATGTATTTTTCTTGTGTATTTCTCAAATGTATGCATTTTCTGGAAGCATTTTTTTCTTCTGCTGTGAATTGTATCGCAGGCTTGGAAATGTACAGACTTCAATCAAAGATTGTGTTCAGGTCTGCATTCAGTTCTGGCAGAACTGAACTGGGTAAATTCTGGTAAAAAAAAATGAACTGAAACAAATTTCTCATACATCCCTACGAGGCCACACACACACACCATGCGGTCATGTCTAGCTATAAATACATGAGATTGTATGTTCAGTTCAGTTTTATTGTTTATAACCGCACTATGACAGAAAATATCCCGAATATTACAAAAATAAAAATGGTCAAATTAAACACAGATCAAGGAAATGACTAATAATTTGGAATTAAAATTAATGATAAAAAATACAAGAGATTATATATATATGGGATGGGATTGAAGTAATGTGTGTGGGAAGGGCCCTGTGTTGCAACTGTGTGCTGGGCCTCCCCAAAATGATGCTTGGACCATGGTTCCACTAAATACTTCCTTAGTGTTTTCTCAGAATTAAGCCCCGCTGAGTTCAATGGCGCTTATTCACAAATAGCTATGTGCACTCAAAGCCTTTTGTAAACTTGCAGAGGATAATACTGACAGCTGCAATTCTGTGCATATATACCAAGAAATAAAGTTCTGTTGAACTCAGTGGGACTTATTTCTGAGTAAATGTGTGTAAGATTGGGCTATAAAAGTTTAGGTGCATAGAATTATTTGGTCAAAAAAGGCGATTCCTACTTTTTCTTGGTTGACAGCTGGTCGAAATTCCAGTACTCCAATGTGATACTTTTGGTGTTTTTTTGCCACCTTGTGGCAAAAGTGCTGGATGTATGGATGTAAGGTGGTAATAAGTTTCATGGAATTCGATAGCATGTACATATGTATGACTCATGTAGAATTTTAAGTTATCTGTCTAGAGAAGTATAGACATGATTTATTTGATGACCATAGGAAGAGCTGTGTCGGATCAGAACAAAGGCTTATCTAGTCCAGCATTCTGTTCCCACAGTGGCTAACCTGATGCCTATGGGAAGCCCACAAGCAGGACATGTCACAATAGCACCCTACTGCTTGTGTTCCCCAGCAACTGGTATTCAGAGGCATACTGCCTGTGATACTGGAAGTAATATATAGCCATCATGACTAGTAGCCATATTCCGTACTTGTCAAAGAACTTGTCAATTTCATCCTCCACTTCAGTTCTGGGTTGGTAATTGATAGTTCTTTGACAAATATAGAATATGGCTTTGCTGGGCTAAACAAATTAGTGTTTATGGAGGATGAAACTGACAAGGATATTTACAAGTGGGGAATATGTTTCTGTGGGGCTACACAGCGGACAGGTGGACTTGTAATCATGCACACTTGCGCAAGATCACCAATAAAAAATATATTTAAAAAATCATGACACCGTTTGCAAAAATTTCAAGATCCCCCCCTCCTAATTGCACAAATTACCATTTGCACAAAGGGCGGAACCTGGGGGGAAAAACCATAACATTTCCGGAGTAAAAAAAAAAAAAATCCAGTACAGTCCACCACCACTTACCAGAACGGAAATGCTGCAGAATCTTGTTGGGCTTAAACGAAACAGAATTTCCAGCATTGCATATCCCTAATCAGTATATATGTGAAGTTAGAATTCTTTTGCCCTGACTATACACCACTTTATACTTGCTTACGTTGAACCATATTTGCCATTTTAATGTCTAGTCCCCCAGTCTGGAGAGATCTTTTGGAGCTCTTTGCTGTCTCCATTTTGTTTTAACCACCCTAAATAATATGTAGCTGTCAGCAAACTTGGCCACCTCACAGCTCACCCTGAACTACAGATAACTTATAAACAAGTTAAAAAGTACCATTCTAATACAGATCCTCGGGAGATCCCACTTTTACATTCCTGCATTGTGAGAATGGTCCATTTTATTCCTACTCTCTGCTTCCTGCTAGTTACTGATGCATAAGGGAACTTTTCTTTTTATCCAATGACTGCCAAGTTTGCTCAGGAGTCTTTGGTGATGGACCTAGAGTGCTTAGAGTCTAAACACCTTAGTGTGCTTCTGGCACTAACAGCCAGAAGACATTGTGCAGCTATTCAGTTTTTTTTCTTCAGCAATTTTTCTGCAGTAAGAAAAAGGATTGAAGAAGTGGTGGGAAAACATGGGAGCATTATGAGGGGAAGCCGACATTGTCTGGACCCCCTGTAAAGTTCTGTGACTAAAGCAGGGCGATGGCACAATAAAAGCTTCATCTGAAAGCACCCTTTGTCAAAAGCCTTTGGAAGTTCAAGTAAAAAATATCTTCCCATCCACACATGTTGTAGACACTCTCAAAGAACTCTAAAGGTTTACTGAAATAGAATTTACCTTTGCAGAAGCCATGCTGATTCTTATTAAGGAAGACTTGTCCTTCTATATACTTGATAATTTTATCTTTAATAAGGCTTTTCACCAGATTACTTGGTACAGATACTTATCTAACCAGTCAGTAATATCCTGTATCTCTTTAAAAATTGTGTTATGTGCTAGAAAGTCTATTTTGAGTTTTTGTATGAATATGCTTAAGACTAATTTGTCCATATTTTTCAGTAGTCAACAGACTGTCTATGCTTAACAGAACCGCAGCTCTGTTTTCCCATATCTTATTCTTTAATTAAATTTGTATCCTGCCTTTCACTCCAAGGTGGCGTACATGATCCTCCTCCTTCTCTCCATTTTATCCTCACAACAATAAAAGTTAGGTTAGGCTAAGAGTCAGTGTCTGGCCCAAAGTCATCCAGTGAACTCTATGGCCAAGTGGGGACTTGAATGTGGGTCTCTCCAGTCCCAGTCCAACATTCTAGCACCAAACTGGCTCTCCACTGGGTCTTTGTCCCCTTTTCTCATTTTTGTTAGTGTTAGAAGGATTTTAATATAGTTTCAAGCTAACTGCATGTATCCTGAGTTTTCTCTTTAGTGATCCCAGTAGAAATCCTATTGCTAACCAAGGTCATTAGGGCTATTGAAAAACAAACACCACAGACCTCTTCTTGAGCAGCCTTCCCCAACCTGGTGCCCTCCAGATGTTTCAGACTTCAACTCCCATCAGCCCCAGGCAGCATGGTCCATGGTCAGGAATGCTGGGAGTCGTAGTTCAAAACATCTGGAGGGTACCAGGTTGAGGAAGTCTGTTCTTGGGCTTCACATCATTGCCCAAGCTAAACTTCCTCAGGACAGTGAAGTCATGCTTCAGAGGACTGCTTCCTGCCTGTGTCTACCTCTTTCTGCTCTTTGACAATAAGCACACTGCACACACTTATTTATTTTATAATAATGATGTCAGCTACTAAATAATGATGTCAACTACTTCAACTAATCTTGAAGATGGTTGTGTCTGTACATTTGTTATGATTCAGTTAAATACGTGGCAGAGTTCCTATGTCTTTATCAGTTAATTAGAAAGGAGAACTTCAGGGGGTGTTGGTTCTTCTACCACCGTTGTAGTTTTGGGGAGTAGTGGTTAAGCGATTAAGCTGTGAGCCATGAAGTGCAAATTTTACCTGCACTATAACTTCTGTAGGTGGCCTTGGATAAGCCACTTTCTTTCACACTCAAGTACTCACCCTTATTATGGATACAATAGTTCTGGTTTACCAAACAGGGTTGTTTTAAGGATGATTGTAGTTTACATGAAATGCTTTAATCATTTAAGGTGCAATCTCATGCGTGTTTAGACAGAAAAAAAAGTACTACAACTCCCAACATTGTCTAGCCAGCATGGCTGGCTGGGGAATGCTGGAAATTGTAGGACTAGTTCTGTCTAAACATGCATAGGATTGTGCCCTTAGTATATAAATTCTAAGTATTTTTATGATTAGGAGAGAAGTTGCACCTCTTGGAACTTTCCTTCATCTATATACTGTACTTTAAAAAAAATAGATGTATAGCTATTAAAGTTACGAGACTCCCAACTTGTACTGAACTTGGCAACAGTTAACGTCCCTATATATCTTGATCAAAACTTCTTTTCAGTTTCTCCGTGCCCACTGTTTTATTACAAGTTAAGGGCACAATCCTGTGCATGTTTAGACAGAAAAAAAAGTCCTACAACTCTCAGCATTCCCCAGCAAGCATGTAGGACTTTTTTCTGTCTAAACTTGCATAGGATTATCCCCTAAATGGTATTTAAATGTTAACATATGAGTCAGCAGCGCAATCCGATGGCTACTAGACAGCGTCTAGACAGCTGTAGGATATTTTGTAGACCCAGTTCCAACCTCGGAAACTTGCTGCAAGGTTGGAGCTAGGCCTCCCCTACCCTTGCTGCCGGTGCGGAAAGAACCTTGCCGGGCCGGCTGCTTCTCTGAGGTCACAAACACGACTCAGAGAAGGGCTTTTGTGGGAGTTCCATGGGGCAGGGAGGGATGGGGAGGAGACCAGTGCTGCCATGATACGAAGTATCCTGGCAGCGTCTCAGCCTCCTTCCCTCGTGCTCTGAGATGCCACACTTAGACAGCTGGAATCGGCCGTCTAAGTGTTTTGCAGGGCGGGAGGAGTGGAGGTGACTCCCTATGTGACCTCCCCGCTCTGCACTCACCTGTTTTCTTCCCCCCTGTTTTCCCTAGCATAAGGCGAGGAAGTGTGGTGAGAAACCTAGGCTAACAAATATCATGGTAAATGTTGCCTCTGTTTCTGGTTGCCATCCTGGCTAAATTTTGGAAGCAGCAATCTCCCTATAAGCAGGTCGGCACTGCCACTTGAGCTATTTATTTGCCTGAGGTCTCTTCCTCACTCAACACAACTGTGAGTTATTGGGGTTGGTGGGAGTAGTGTCTATCTATAGATGGGTGACTCCCTCTGTGTAGGGTGGCTGGCCAGTTGTCCTCTTTTACAGAGGGTAGCCTGGTCCAACTCCAGTTTAAAGATAGATAAAGAGCCATCAGAAAGAAGAGCTAGGCCTTGAAGTTCCCCATCAACAGCATCTGGACAGCAGGCATACAGGTCACTTCTGCACTATGGTGAAATCTACTGAATTAAAATTAGAATAATTATTTCTAAACATGCATCTCTGCCTACAAATTAGCATATTCAATTTTTTATGCAAACATGTGTCCTCTTTTTTTGGTGATGGGTGCCCTCTTTTTTTCTTCTTTTTTGACAATCTACAAGTGCCCACCTTACATTTTAGGAAGGGAATAGCTGGTGAAGAATGGATGGCGTGCATGAAAGCTTTTAATATAGAATATGTAAAGCTTGAGCAGGACTGCAGCAGACGATGGTGAAGGTGGCTGATCCATTTCAAGCAGGAGCACTCCACTGTCTGGAGAACGTGCTCTCCTGATTGAAATCCATGGCAGTTCATCTATCTACCTCACACTTTTCTCCAATTCTGAGTGAATGTGCAAAGGGTTCCACTGTAAATTTCCCAGAAGCAGTGGAGGCTGGTGACCGTGACGCCAATGTCGGCGGGGCTGCATCTCCACTCTGGATTTTACTACGAACTCTTGAGCTATCCAAGGTGCTGAACTTAATTTGGGGACAGGGTTCAGCACCATGGATAGCTCCTTTAATATTTATTTATGGTCTACCGACCACACCAATACACACACACACACACACACACACACACAACAAACAAAATATACCAGCTCCCAATTGTTCACTCAAAATAAGAACATACAGAATAAAAACAGAATCAGGCAAGCATAGAAGGTCTAATCAGAACAGCAACATTCAAGAATTTTGCAACCTCCTTAGTGATTAAACTATTTGGATAGCTCCTTTAAAGTTCAAAATGAAATATGGAGCAGATATGCAGCCCCGCTGCCATTTGAGTCACCAGCCTCTGCATCTCAGAAGTCAGTCCCAGTGAATTCAGTGAGACTTACTCCCAGGAAAGTAGGGACAGGATTATAGCAGGGATGCAGAACCTCAGGACGGCAGGCCAAATCCAGCCCTCCCTGGGCCCCAATCTGGCCCTCAGGGGTTCTGCAGATGGCCCCACCCCCTTTCCCCCAGTCACGGATCGTTTATTTATTTATTTAATACATTTTTATACTGCCCAATAGCCGAAGCTCTCTGTGCGGTTTACAACAGTTAAAACCATAAGATACAATACAATATACATATAAAATTTAAAACCACAGATTAAAAACAAACAGCAAAGCTAGCAGCAGCAGTTACAATAACATAGTTAAAAACAACTACAAGATTAAAATGATTAAGATGATTAAAATGATTAAAATGCCTGGGAGAATAGAAAAGTCTTCACCTGGCGCTGGAAAGTAGGGATGTATCCGAGAGTCTCGAGGGGGCTGAAAGCGGGCCAAAACCAGACCGCTCAGGCCGCTTTCAGCCCCCTCAAGACTTGCGTGCCTTACCTGACCGCTGCTCGTCCCATTGCTCCATGCTGCGCTGGCAGTGCGGGGTTCCGTCGTGTCATTCCCGGCTGCCAGAAAGTGACACGACGGGACTCTGCACTGTGTTTTTGGTGTAAAACCAGGGCAACCTAGCTTAAAACGGCCGCGATTTGCTATTCACGGCTGTTTTAAGCTAGGTTGCCCTGGTTTTTACGCCAAAGATGCAGTGCGGAGTCCTGTCACGTCACTTCTTGGCAGTCGGAAATGATGCGACAGGACCCTACGCTGCCGGCGAGGTGGATCGAGCGGTGTGGGGATACGGGCCTTCGGGGGGGGGGTGCTCGCCGAGAAAAGGTAGGATTAACACCCCTACCGGAAAGAGTACAATGTAGGCGCCAGGTGAGCCTCTTTGGGGAGCTCATTACACAACCGGGGTGCCACAGCAGAAAAGGCCTTCCTCCTGGTAGCCCCCTGCCTCACTTCCTTTGGCAGGGGCTCTCGGAGAAGGACCGCTGAAGAGGATCTTAGTGTCCAGCCAGGTACATATGGGAGAAGACGATCCTTCAGATACCCTGGCCCCAAGCCATTTAGGGCTTTGAATGTTAGTACCAGCACTTTGAATTGGGCCCGGAAACAGACTGGCAGCCAGTGCAGATGAGAAACCACTGGCATAATATGTTCACGTTGGTCAGTCCCCATTAATAATCTCGCTGCCCTATTTTGGACCAGCTGAAGGTTCCGGACCATTTTCAAAGGCAGCCCCACGTATAACACATTGCAGTAATCCAAAGGAGAGGTTACCAGAGCATGGATAACTGTAGCTAGGCTATCTCTGTCCAGATAAGGACGAAGTTGGTATATCAGCCTAAGCTGATAAAAGGTGCTCCGTGCCACCAATTTCACCTGTGCCTTGAGTGACAGTTGTGGATCCAAAAGCACCCCCAAACTACACCCCGATCGTTGGGTGTTTTCCCAGCTTTTGTGTAGTTTTCCCCCCATTCTCAAAGATTGAAATGTCTCTCCTAAGGCTTCGTTACTGGCAGTAAGAGGTTGAAGCCACAATATGTTGACATATTGGCTCTTTTGGCCCTGCTCCTTTGCCCCCCGCCCTATTTTGCTTTCAGCCCCAACTTCCACCCCCTGCTCCCATCCCTGAGAGCTTCTCTGAAATTGAATTTGGCTTTTGGGCTGAAAGAGGTTCAACACCCCTGAATTCAGTGCTTCAGCTGAAAGAGGTTTTTTAAAAAGTAGCAAAATAAAAAAAGATTTATATCTAACTCGTGTGACTGGTAGTGGTGGGAGATCTGCCCACCACCTGACTCGCTGGATGCTCGGTGAGCGCTGCCTTCGGGGGGGGGGGTGCTCGCCCACTGAGCCAGGCCAAAAGTGAGCACCAGCTGAGCTGCTCGCCAGACTTCCGGGTTCCTGGCGGAGCACTTTTTATGTAGAAAATGGCATAAGATACGTTAAAAGCAGGCCACGATTTGTGTAACTTTTGCAAATTGCAGTCAATCTTAACGTCTTTTACTCCATTTTCTACGTAAAAAGCGCTCTGCTGGGAACCCGGAAGTCACTTCCCCAGCTCGGCTTGGGAGAACGCGAGTTGAGCCAGGGAAACAGGTAGGTGGGACAGAGTTTGGGGGGTCGAGCCCAGCGTGTTTGCTTTGCCAGACTTCCACCCCCCGAACAAAATCCTCACACATCTCTAGTCACTGACTGGCCAATTCTTTAAAACCTCGGTATTCATCTATTTTCCAAAATAGGACTCATCTTTTTCTTTTTTCTTTTTTTAAAGTTTTAAAGTTTATTTCTATATAAAACAGACACATAATATCATAACATATATTATGTTAAAAAGTAAAAAGCCAGGGTGGCCGGGTGACCGGCCAGATGGGCGATTAATAAATATTAATAAATATAAGAAATATAACAATTAACAAAACAAAATAGACCTCCGATTTTCTTCTACAGAAAATATAGGTAAAAATAATTTTTCTTACTCGATAATCGGAATGAGAAATCTCTTTCTTCCCATTGTCCCAAATCCACTTATTATTCCATAAATCCACAAACAAACAAATCATTATTTTCCAGTCTCTGCAAAAAGTCAATTATAGGTTTCCACTCAATAATAAACGTGGATGTTGTCCTTTCTCTGATTAATGATGTGAGTTTGGCCATCTCTGCCAGCTCCAGCATCTTGACCAACCATTCTTCTGTTGTAGGCACTGCTGGACCTTTCCACAAAATAGGACTCCTCTTGATGCCAGTATGTATAACATAGGTTTTGAATCCTGTGGTGTTAGTAGTAGGCGATCACTCGTGACCGAGTAAGATTGTCTTCCAGGATAAAATTACAAAAAGAAAATTATATAAAGAGGAAATTGTAAAAGAGAATAAAATTGTGTAGACTCTAGCAATGGGTCCGTAAGTGACTGTGGAGGCGAATTCTAGATCCACACAGCTTCCCACAGTGAGGACACAGGTTGCCAGATGGAAGATGGTGCTGTAAAGGATTTGTTTGACATGCCTTTCGCTTAGCATGTTTCTCCCTTTCACCTTGCACTCGGGCTTCTTCAAAGTCCATGGAACCTTTGTGAAAGGCCAACCTCCAGTTAGATCGTTCATGGGCCAGAGCTTCCCAGTTCTCGATGTTTATATTGCATTTTTTTTTAGATTAGCCTTAAAAACATCTTTAAACCTCTTATACTGACCACCGGTATTCCGCTTTCCATCCTTGAGTTGGGAATAAAGTAACTGCTTTGGGAGACGGCAGTCAGACATTCAAACAACATGACCGGTCCATTGAAGTTGGTATTGAAGGATTGTTTTTCAATGCTAGTAGTCTTTGCTTCTTCCAGTACACTGACATTTGTTTGCCTATCTTCCCAAGTAATTCGCAGGATTTTCTGGAGGCAGCATTGATGAAATCTTTCGAGGAGGTGGAAATGATGTTTATAGATAGTCCATGTTTCGCAGGCATACAATAAAGTTGGTAATACAATGGCTTTATAAACCAGTGTTTTGGTCTCCCTACAGATATCCCAATCCTCGAACACTCTACGTGCGCGCAGGAACGGTGCAGGGCTGTTTGTCGCCCTAGGCCAATTATATTTAGCGCCCCCCCTCTCGTGCCGTGGGGGGGGGCTCTGGAGCAAAGCAGCCCTGCTCTGCAACCCCCCCGTGCCGCCGCCGCCGCCACCACCACCTACCTTCCCCCCCCCGCTGCTGGCTGCTGGCTGCTGCTGCTGCTGCTGCCGCCGCCTCCTCCGACGCGACCCCCGCACTTTTTTTTTTTGCCGGGGAAACCAGGGCAACAGGGCTGTTTAAGCCCTGTTGCCCTGGTTCCTCCCGCCAAAACAATGCTGGCGGGGCTCCGGAAACGACGCGAAGGTAGGTAGGTGGCTGGCGGGCGGGCACACGGGCGGGCACGAGCGCGTGCACGGGGGGGAGGTGTGGCGGCGGCGGGCGGGCGGGGAGGCGCGGCGGAGGTGGCAGGCGGAGAAGGAGCGCGCCGGCGGCGAGGAAGGAGCGCAGCGTTTCTGCGCCCTCTTCCGCCACACGCCCTAGGCAGCCGCCTGGGTCTGCCTAGCGGTAGTGCCGGCCCTGCGTGCGCGGCACTTGCAGAGCTTCAACAATGCTGGATTGACACTAACATTGACACTCTGTGGGTGTCTATTTACTATCTCATTGAACAATTGTAATCTTGCCCTGCCATCTAGTGATAAACTCCTAATATTGATAATTTTCTTTGAAGTCACACCACATACAATTTCATTATTATACTCTAATCATTGCACCAGAATGTAATATATAAAGAGAGTGCAAATGTGTGGTTTGGTTTTTTTTACATAAAATTATCATCCAAATAAATAAAATTGATGAGGGGATATCATGTTATTTAATTAAAATATATATTAAGGCATTCCCTGCTTGATTATAGCACCACCTGCTGTGATAATGAAAAAGGAAAGAGTGGTAGAGAACCATAACCAACCTTCCCCAGTCTGGCACCCCCAGCTGTGTTGGCCATAGGCCGCTTTGGGGGCCTTTTTGGCTGAGGAGCAGCATAAAAATATTTCTAAATAAAATAAATGTCACAGAAATTTGCAATGGATTCAATGAGTTCGGATTTCTATGAATCCGAACTGCAGATTCTGCAGCAGACCAGCTTTTTCTGAGTCACACAGATTTAGCCAGACTTGCGGACTGGTTTTTCACTTTTGCGGGGGGGGGGGTGCTGGAATTTGCGCAAGTGCACATTAGTGCAAGTAGAACAAAATTGTGGTTTTAAAAAAATCCAATTCTATCAATGAGCTGACAATGGAACAAAAGACGCCTGACAATCTGCGAGACACAGACGGAACAGATTCAACAAAATCTGTACAGCTCTAGTTGGCCATGCTGGCTGGGGCATGCTGGGAGTTGTAGGCCAAAAACATCTGGGGACCCAAGGTTGGAGAACACTGATCTAGAAGATCTAGTTGGCTCCGCCTACCGCGACCCTTTCGCTCCACCTACCATTAGCTGCCCTCCACCAAATTAGCCTCAATGGGCAGTAGCCCCCACTGCGGTACCCTTTGCCTGACATCAGAGCAGCTGAAGAAAGGTGGAAGCCGAAATGGTCTGCTTTAAGCTTGAGTATTAATATTCCCGTTACGTTAGTCACTGTGGTGTGTGTGTGTGTGTATGTATATGTGAATGATACAACACACACCACATTTTGCTGCTTTTGATAATGAGTGGCATTAACCCCAGTGACATGAGCCATGCTAATAACTTCAGTGAGGTGCTGATAGGACTAAATAATGCAAATGCTATTCATTCACACCAGTGCTAGTATTTGGTTGTATGCAAAAGTCAGAGGTCTTAGTGGTGCAGTTCTCTAACTAACGTTCCCTGCCCACAGCTGTCTTCCCTGCTACTATATATGGCTGAAGAAGTACTGTATAATTTCCTGTATTCACAAAACTGTCATAGAGATCAGTTTTGTTACCGAGAGACTGCCTGAGCATTCCAAGACTGTCCGTGCTGTTTGCTAAGCAATTGCTAACAGTACAGGGAGACCTTAGTATGATGGGCAGATAGATATTCACTGTGAGCAAACGTCTATGTTTGCACTTCTCAGGGCCTTATGACATATTGTGGTCATGCAATTTGAGCGGCTGCCAGCTTTGCAGTACGTTCATTTAATTGTGATGGGCCATGGGCAAAAATTCATCTCAGATCATCAGGTGCAGGCCTGCAGAATCCAGGAAAACCATGAGTGAGTAACTCCGAAGTAGTACTCCAGTTGAAAGAACCTGGGTGTTGTGATAGTCTCCAATGCAGGGGACATGAATGCTCCACAGTGTTTCTTATGGCTACTGGTTGTGTCTGGCTATTATGTTTCCACAGCAAAACTAGAAAACATGGGTGAGGCAGTACTTCCCCCCCCTTTTCTTTTTTTAACCATATATTAGTTATAACTAATATTTCAGCACCTACTAAAAGCAAACCTTTCCAACAGACATTCCTGAAGAGGCAATCTTGTTGTCCTCTGTACATCTCCTAGGAATTTATTTAATATAAGTGGTTCATAAATATTGATAATTAAATAAAGAAATATTTACAGCCAGCCTCGTCCCCTGCTGGCTTTCTGCAGAAAATGAAAACTTTTTTTGTTTTTAATTGGCTTTTGGGGATTCACCACTAATCTGCTCTGTTTGCTTTTATTGCTTTTATTGCTATTTTAATTGCTGTAAACTGCTATGAAACTTTTGTAGACAGCAGTATATAAATATTTTAAACAAAATAAAAATAAGCATATGCCTGTCTGTCTGTTTTTCTCCTTTTAAAAAACAAAAGTAACCAAAAACAAGAAAAGAAAATGGTATTGTTGTGACCCACCAGTTGAAAACCAAAGATTAATAGGTCTGGTTATCGATCATCTTCTACGACTTCTGTAATGCCTACTGCTAGGATATTATGAAATGCAGGTCAAGTGAAGGGAGGGGCATAGAATTTTGGGAAAGATCAAAGGGGAAAACACACTTGGTGACTGTTGGGAATAGAGATGTAAAGGCCTGTGGGGGAGGGAATGGAAAAATTCAGAAAAAAGGGTTTTCCCTGAACTTTTTGGATGTCTTTTTATTTTTTCCTGAAAAATGGAAAGATCTTGGATTATGGAATGTTTTCTCTTATGAAGAAAATGTTTCAAACAAGGTGCTCATATGTTGCTACCCCACCTTTACTCCCCCCAAATGATTTCTAAAAATTATTTAACAGGAAGACTTCTATGTTAGACTGCGAACATCATCAGATTATTACAATTCCTGTACACTGAGAACAAGCAGGACAGTACAACTCTCAAACGCAAGAGATGTTAGACTCCTTAGTATTAAGCATCTTGTAGCTCCATGTGTAACAAAAAATGTAAAAGATTTAAAAGCAAATTCAGTTAGGGTGCAATCCAATCCTATGGTTGCTAGATGCTGTATAGATGGCCATAGGGAAAGTCGGAGTTCCAGCTCCGACCTTGGAAAAGCACTCCGAGGTTGGAGCTGGGACTCTGACTTCGGAGTGCCCTCCTCCACCCTCGCAGCCGGCGCAGAAAGAACTGCGCTGGCTGTGGCTCCGAAGTCGCAAATGCGGACTTGGAAATGGCGTTTGAAGGGCGGGACGGGGAGGAGTGAAGCACCATCATGCTATGAGGAATCCTGGTGGTGCCTCAGCCTCCTCTCCTTGCGAGCTGGGGGAAAACATTTAGAGATGGCCAAAATCAGCCATCTAAGCGTTTTGGAGGGCAAGAGAAAAGCGCAGAGGCAACCCTTGCCTCCGCACTCCTTCCACCCTCCATAAGGTACTGATAATCCTCCGAGTTCAGAGGGTTATGGGCAGCCACATTGGATCACGCCATTAGTAAATCTGTAATTATTGTCTGAATGAACTATACGTTTAAATTCAATATACCAAACATGATAATTTTATGAGAAAATCATGTTATACGTAATAGATTTCATGTTCCTATGGTAACAAGATGACTTTGGATCTGTAAAGAATGCTAAAATAAAAAGTATTGCATAGTGTTCTATTTTTCCCAACATTTCTTTATGGGAAAGAAGAAAAGAAAAAAAAACTCCCCCCCCCCCCCATGGCTTCAACATTTCTGGAAATTTTACATCTCCAGTTGGGAGAGTACAAAGAGCGAGAAGACACTGTAGAGACATCTGAGGGAGAAATATAACTGGTTGTGTTTTCAAAGTACAAGAAATACTGCTCATATTCATTAGACTTGAGTGCTTGCTAATGCACTTCTTTCTCCGCATCCATAGTTAAGAACGATGTGCATTACACTTCTATAGCAACTAACCTCCTAGTAATGTGTTGGCTTACCCCCATCCCTAGTTTTGTCTGGTCTCCCCGGTGTATGTGTCTAGTCAAAATGTACACCTAGTGAAAACCCAAGTGATGCAACCAGAAAATGCAAATTAACATTTTATCTTGTTTACATATTGTTTAATTCTGAGAACAGGCTTTTGAACTTTTCTTGTTTGTGCAGATAACATTCAGGGGCCTGACCACTTATTTTTGCAACCTCCCAGCACTCTGACTTTATGCAAAGAAATGTTTGTCACCCTGGTGTACTTCAGTATTATTATTGGCCCAATTCGTTGCATCATGAAAACAGAAGACAGACAAGGCATGACTAAGTATCAGTCAGGCGATCACTCGTGACCGAGTAAGATTGTCTTCCAGGATAAAAAAGAAAATTTACAAAAAGGAGATTTTAAAAGGAGGAAAATTCTAAAGAAAATTGTGTAGAGTCTAGCGATGGGTCCGTAAGTGACTGTGGAAGCCAATTCTAGATCCACACAGCTTCCCACAGTGAGGACACAGGTTACCAGATGGAAGATGGTCCTGTAAAGGATTCATTTGACGTGCTTTTTGCTTAGCATGTTTCACCTTGCTTTCGAGCTTCTTCAAAGTCCATAGAACCTTTGTGAAAGGCCAACCTCCAGTTAGATCGTTCATGGGCCAGAGCTTCCCAGTTTTTGATGTTTATATTGCATTTTTTTAGATTAGCCTTAAGAACATCTTTAAACCTCTTATATTGACCACCGATATTCCGCTTTCCATCCTTGAGTTGGGAATAAAGTAATTATATGGTTGCTTATGTTAGGCAGGCTCAGTATTTTTTGTGAATTGCTGCTGACTAATTTCTTGTGGACATCTTACTCATTCAGCTATTTGGATTATATTCCTCAACAGGACTGCCTTTCCAACTATGTTAAAATCTCAAAAGTTGTGAATTCTTAGCCGATTCTTGGTAGCTTATTAACAGAATATCTAGGTAATAAATCCTTCCTACCTCTTAAGTTTGGCTCCTGCCACTTATGTCAGGAAAGCAAGGTGTATATATAAAGATACAAAGTGGGGTCATGCCATTGCTCTGTCTTCCTCAGTACTTTCTACTTTGATAGAGATGTGAAGGCTTGGGGGGGGGGGATCTGGACACATTCTGGAGGGAAAATGTGTTTCCTTGAGGGTGTGTGTGTGTTGTTTTTCTCTCCCAAGGACTCTTTTCAATTTTTCCAGTGGAAAAAATGGAAATTTTAGATAATTCTGAAAAATGCTTTTAAAGACAAGCTTTTACTCAAAATGTGTAGTATGTGTAGTACAATATTTAGGGCATAATCCTATGCATGTTTAGGCAAAAAAAAAAAAGTCCTACATCTCTCAGCATGGAATGCTGGAACTTGTAGGACTTTTTCTGTCTAAACATGGCATAGGATAATGCACCCATAGAGAATGAAAATTCCTGTGTATACTGTAGACATGAACAACGCTCAAATCCAAGACATATTTCTGCACCTAAGGGTGCTGCCATCTTCATGAGAGGAGTATACAAGGTCTGTAATGAGACTGTTTCTATCCAAATAATACAATTTCATTTACTACCAAATCGGTGGTTTCTATTTTCAGCTTTTACTCTTTCCTACTTTTCAGATGACAAAAATTAAGATACATGCGCAGCAATTTGCAGGACTCCCTCGCTTTCTCATATTGGATATATTCACAATTTTGCTTGTACAAAACTAAGGTGCTTATACTGTTCTTCAGGTTGCAATCCTTTGCATTCTTTCATGGGAATAAGCTCCATTAAACAGAGTGGGTCTTACTTCTGAGCAGGTGTAAATTCTTCCCTCCCCAAATGCCCTCCCCCCCAACTGCAGTTAGACTTGGGGAAAGCCTTTCATTGAAGTCAATGGAAGGCTTCCCCCCAGCCCCAGTCTAATTGCTGGTGATGGGTGAAGAGGGGAGTCCGTGGCTTCCCCCCCCATGCTATGCACCCTTACCTGGAAGTAAGTCCCATTGAACACATTGGGACTTGCATCTGAGTAGACATAGATAGGATTGCGTAGTTAGTCAAGCAAAGCATATGATCTGCCATTGAGCCAGGGCATTGGTTATGGCTGTTGGCAACTTATTGACAAGATATAACATTCTAGTGAATTTTCTGGTTTGCTAGTAGGATGTTTTCACCTCTTTAATCTAGCGACGGTGCAGGTCTCATTGCTCTGGCAGTCGGTTGGGGATTGGCCTACATAATATGCTTTGTTCCTCCTGTCTCCCCCCAACTCCACCTAAGAAACCTGTTTTCTTGCTGGATCTGTGTACTCTGTGGAAAAGATTTCATTTGAAATCATTTGAACTACTTTATTAACTGGTATTGAGTGCCACCCAGTGGTTAAATTCAGATAAGATGTCAGTTAAGCCAGTCAGTTTCAAAGAAATATTGTTTGCCTAACACTCTAAAACAGAATAATCACATCAATAAATGCAACAAAAATGAGTCCTTTTCTCCTAAATCTCTTAGTCTGATCCTGCAAAGTGATGTGCTTTACCCACTATTTTAGATTTCAGTAGGGACTGAAGAGCGAAATACAATGTATAATTTTTCCTACTCTCTTATTTTTCTGAATCTGGTGCCCACGGCTTTGTGCAGAAAAATAAATGAGACCCCATGAAAGATTATTTGCTGTAACCACTTGCTGGTAAATCACTGGCATCCATGAGTAAGTCATGGCTGTTAATTGGCATTCTACTCATCTGTATTAATCCATTGCATTATTTAAAAAAGGTTTTTAAATTATTTTTATTGAATGTTTTTTTACACGAAAAAAGCAAAATCAAGGTAACAGTCAATATATGTCACTTCCTCTTCTTTTAGGTAAGTAAGAATCAAAATTATTTGAAAGATAACACCATCCTCTGCTAAAGCAGTCTTCCCCAACCTGGTGCCCTTCAGTTGTGTCGGACTACCACTCCCATCATTCCATGGGTGGGAATGATGGGAGTTGCAGTCCATCACTTCTGGAGAGTACCAGATTAAAGGCTTTGCAAAACAACAGTTAAGTACAACATTTTTGTGTGCATTCTGGAATTAAAGTAGAAGGTGTTCATGTAACAAGTTTTAAAATTGTATTGTTGAGATCTACAGTTATCTGGCACATTTTTTATGAATGTCAACAAGGAAAGCCATGGGTCCACATACTTGGTGAATCAGTATCTCCAATTTGTGCTATTGAGCAAAATGGCATACATTTTATTATGCCATTGGTGTGTTGCTGGGGGATTACTTTGTTTCCAGTGATTCATGTTATAAGCCAGCCTTCCCCAACCTGGTGCCCCCCAGATGTTTTGGACCAACTCCCATCAGCTCCAGCCAGCATAGCCAATAATCAGGAATCCTGAGAGTTGTAGTCCAAAACATCTTGAGGTCCCAGGTTGCGGAAGGCTGATCAGCTGTTTGTGGCGGTATGGGTTTTCATCTGTACGTATCAGATTAAGCAAAATCATATGTAGATAGATGTCTAGGTTGTAGCTGGAAGCTGTTTGTATTCCAGTAATTTCATCATTCTGAAATTGTTGTATGATTGGACACCCTGACCACATGTGCAAACATGGCCGAGAGAGTAGATATGCTCGATCATTTGTGGCATCAAGTACTAATAAGGCAACATTCAACAATTAAAAACAAAGAACAATAATAATTTAAGGGAAAAAATCTGAAATCGCAATATACAAAAAAGCAGTAGCAGTAGTGATGGCCACCAATTTGGGTGTGTGTGTGTGTCTTAAAACAGGATTAGACCCATTCGTGGAGGATAAAGCTATCAATGGCTACTAGTCTAGTCCTGATGGCTATATATCTTCTCCATTATCAGAGGCATTATGCCTCTGTATACCAGTTGCTGAAGATCATAAGTGGGAGGGTGGTGTTGCACTTGTGTCCTACTTGTGGGCTTTGCGCAGGCATCTAGTTGGCCACTGTGTGAACAGAATGCTGGATTCAGTGGATCCTTGGTCTTTATCCAGCTTGGCTTTTACATTCTGAAATAAAAGCAGTAATCAGAACATCTTGCTTGGGATGAAATTCTAGAGACAGGGTGCCACAGCCAACTTGCCAAGAAGGTCCTACTGTGAGCCATCATCAATTGAACCACCTAATGATAAGCCTTCCCCTTGATCTTAATGGTGTGTGTGCGCGTGCATATAGAAGAAGATTTTGTTTTTGTTTCTCTAACTGCTGATGGGGGAGTGGAGTGAGTGAATGGGGATGAGTGACTGACAGGTGCATCTTTTAATCCTAGGTCATGTTTTACCAGGGGCTTTCCAATCACAGTGCTTTGGGGAAGGAAGGCGGATGGCCAGTATATATGAGATGGAGTTTGGGCAAGGATGGTACCATGAGATTGCTGGTTTTCCAACGCCACCAAGCTTCACTATTGAAAAAAGTCTTAAATTGGTTTTCAAGCATCATAACTCCCTAACCCCTGCACCTATACTTCTGAAACTTTGCAGGTTTCATGTTTGGAGATACCTCTATGATGTGTGCCATTTCCTTACAAATTGCCAAAAACAAAAACAACCCCCCCCCAAATAAACGGGGATGGAAAGGGAAGTGAATCACTCACCCCTCCCAAATTTGAAAACTTGCCTTCCACATAAACCACTGCACCTATCCTTCTGGAACTTTACAAGTTTCTTACTTAGGGAAATCTCTAGGGTGTCTCTCATTTTCAGAACAGTGATCCACAAGGAACATAGGGGACGATCATGCCATTTCTTTGATAACCTCAAAATGTCAAGGCTGCTCTTGCACAAGAATCCTTGCATCAACATCTAAAACCTGGCAGGCTCGATACTCTCAGAAGGGGAAATTATCCCTACAAATTATCCAATTCTGCCTAGAAATTAAAAAAAATTATTGGCAGTTTTTAAAAAGTCAAGATATAAAGGCATGTAGTACAAAACTCCCTGCACTTATTTTTCTGAAATTTGGTAGGTGTAGTTCCCTCCTAAATGAATACTAAGCCTGCAAATTTTATCCAATTTTGAGAAAGGGAAAAAAGGTTACAGCTGTGTTGTTTTTTTTAAAAAAAATATCCCATGATAGTGAATGGGAGGCATGAAGCCTTCGATTTCCGAATCTCAGCTTGGGTTTGGTACATCAGTTGAGGCAGACATCCTGTGAATAACCTTTCTCAGAAACATCAAATTGGGGTCCAAGTTGAATCTGTGCAACTGCTAATATTTACCTGGGGGTAAGCCCCATTGAAAACAGTGGCATTTACATCTGAGTAAACATGCATATGATTGTGCTGTAAGGCTGCAATTCTACAGCCATTGGACTGAATAGAATCTTTTTCTGTGTAGGCGTGCATAGGATTGTGCTGTTTGTTTGTGTTTGCATTCTTATTGGTGCCTGCCTGCATTATATTAGCGTGCAAAATCCCTGCTAGTTTGTGACCAACCTATATAATCCACATTATACCCTTCATCAATTTGCCTTGCAGATCAGTAGGATCATGGTGCCTGTGTCTGACTAGGATGTCCAGATGCAAAAGAGAACAGGGTTCCTGCACTTTAATAGTTGTGTAGAAGAGGGAAATGTCAGCAGGCATGGTTTGTATGACACGCTGCACCTGCTGATATTATGTCTTTTACACAACTGTTAAAGCTGCCAGATCCCTGTCTTTTATTATATTGGGCAGCCCTAATTGTCCCAGGAGCTATATCTGTACAGGGACATCAGTGTAATATTATTTCTAGTTAAAGGAGTGCAGCCTGTCCTGGCCTCGCTGTTTCCATGTTAGGCCAGCTGGAATCGAAAGAGCAAATCTGGCTGAAGAGCTACTCTCCTTCGTGAAATGGACATCGTTACAATGGGATAATAAATCTGTTGTGCAATCACAAATGTAAAATATTGTGTGCACCTTCTGTAGACTAAAGATGGTGCTTTAAAGTCTGTCCCTCCATGCTGCCATCAAGGCAGTTGGGTTGGGTCCAAATAGGAGCTAGCTCAACCTGTCTGGAGATCTGTTCACTAGACCCCCTGCTTCACCAACTATCTGCTGTCTGGTCTCCTGGTTCAGAGCTGCAATGCAATACAGGGTGACTGCCCAGGAAGCCAGTACACAACATCATGGAAAAAGCTCTGGTGTAGGCATGCACGACATTTGCTAATAAATCAGTTTTTGAAGTGCAACTGCAAATGGCTTTTCACAGAACTGGGAAGAATGGATCATTGGAAAAGTCTACTACTGTGCCACCTGTGGCTGTATAATAGCCTCTTTTCTAATCTTATTGAATTTCTGTTCTGCATTTCTTTTCCTGTAATTAGAGTAATTTTCCTTGCCTAGTCATAGGAGCTTCCCATCACCGTAAAAAAATTATGTACAGAGAAAAGAAAGGCTATATTTTGTCACTGATGTGCATATAATTACCCTTATTTTGCTTACGCACTTGCATTCCTGGTGTTCATATACATGTTGTCAGAGCTATGGACTTGCATGCATGTCCTTGAATGTAAGCCTGAAGCAGTGCCATATTTGAAGTGTAGCTTGGTTAAAATTGCAATGCATTTAACTTCAGACTTCTACTTGTTAATCTTGGAATTTTACTGATTATTTATTTACAGCATTTGTATACTGCTCCAGACAGATTCTGGCGTGGTGAACAATAAAAATATAAAACAGATAAAAGAATAAAACAATATGTTAAAAACAAAATCAATAAAACTGTGGCTGGTTAGTTCAGGAAGCCTTCCTGAAATAAAAAGTGTTTTCAGGAGGCACTGAAATGTTGGTGCCTGCCTGACCACCAGAGGCAGGGAGTTCCAGAGACATGGAGCCACCATGCTGAAGGCTCTTCTCCAGGTGGACTCCAATCAGACCATAGGTCCATGTGGAACCACCAGGAGCATGCCATCTAATGGCCCCAGTGACTGGGCAGGTTGGTAAGGGAGGAGGCGCTCTCCCAAGTATCTTGGTCCCAAGTTGTTTAGGGCTTTATATACTAGTACCAAAACCTTAAACCTGGCCTGGTAGCAAATAGGCAGCCAGTGCAGTTTCCTCTGCAAAGGAGTTGCATGCTAAAAAGGGGAAGCTTCTGATGACAGCCGAGCTGCTGCATTCTGCACTAGCTCCCGCTTCCGGAGCAGCCTTAAGGGCGGGCCCACATAGAGCACATTGCAGTAATCCAGTCTTGAGGTTACTACTAGCGCCTGTATCACTGTGATACCATAAAACCTTAACATAATTAAAATAAGAACATTACAAACAACTACATTGTTTAAAAGGCTAAATTAAACAGATGTGACTTCACACCCTTTCTAAAATCCAAGAGAGTGGGGCCAGTTGTAGTTCTTGATGGAGCATATTCCACAGTTTGGGAGTGACACAGGAGAAAGTCCTTTCATGCATTCCCAACAAACAGGCCTCTGCGGGTAAGGGAGTCTTTCAAAAGGGCCTCTCCTGCAGATAACTAGGCAGGTTTATAATGAGCCACGCAGTCCCTTAGATAGCCTGTTTAGGGCTTTAAAGGTTAAAACCAACATTGAATTGAGCCTGGAAAGCAAATGGCAACCAGTGCAGGTATTTCAGGATAGGTGTAATATGGTCCCGATACTGTGCACCAGTTAGCAGCCTAGCTGCTCCATTTTGCACCAGTTGAAGCTTCTGGACACAATGCAGCCAAGGCATGGATAAATGTTGCCTAGTTAGCCTGTCTCAGGAATGGCCACACCTGGTGCACCAAGTGTTGATTGCACAAACATATTCCTTGCCACCACTGACACCTGATGATCCAGGGACAGCGTAGGATCAAGGAGCACTCCTAAGCGATGGACCTGATCCTTCAAGGGGAGCTCAACCCTTTCTAGAACAGGTTGAATCACAATCCCTGAGTCAGGCTTTCTACTGACCAACAACACCTCCATTTTGTCTAGGTTTAACCTCAGCTTCATCAAGCCCATTATTGAACCCAGGCAACATTCAAGGGTTGTGTCTGTTTCTTTGTTGTTAGGTGAAAAGGGGCAATAGAGCTGGGTGTCATCAGTATATTGGTGGCACCTTACGCCAAAGCTCCCAGTGGTTTCATGCAAATATTAAACCATATATGGGACAAGATAAAACCCTGTGGGACACTATAGACCAATGGCCATTGAGTAATCCCCCAGCACCACTTTTCTGGTCTCCTTAGCCAAGAATGGTACATTTGAGACTGGCCTATAGTTAGACTGATCTCCTGGGTCAAGGGAAAATTTCTTTGATAAAGGTCTTGACTGCCACTTTTAAGCAAGAGGGAGCATGTTTTAAGCAAGCAGACTGAGCAGCCACAGAGGTCACCTAGTCAGTCTTCTCCACTATGGTGAAATGTCTTGTATTTCTATCTAAAAAAAAAGTTTTTATTTTAAAATTTGCACCGATACCTATAAATTAGGTATATGCAAATGTTATGCTGATTGGTGTTGTCTTTTTTTGGTGATGCATTTCCTCCTTTTTTTTGATGACTCGTAAGTGGCCACCCTACTATATTCTGTCAGTAGGGTGCACACAAGGATCAGTGAATCAGAGCTTCTTGCCACAATCCATCACAAAGTTAAGTATACTGAAGTCCATTGAAGTCAGTGGGCTTAAGCATGCTTAGCTGTGCTGGATTGTAGCCATTGTCAGGTATTCAGCTGGATTGTATTCATGCTTACATGGAAGTAAGTCCCACAGGAAGTCAGTGGGAAGTCAGTGGACTTATTCCCCAGTACGTTTGCCCAGGTTAGCAGCAGTGATTTGCCTACCCATCCAGGGTTAAATGAATGAGATGTGTCATGGGAGAACTGTGCACAGCATCTCGTGTGGATTTTTAAAATGTGAATAGCAGTCTTGGAGGTTCTGATTTGGATTGGAACCACAATGCTGAGGTCATTTGGGGTAACTCCTTCCCCCTTTACAGTTTTCTAGTTGAAATCACCCCACCTGAAACTATTTGCCCCACAAGGTAAATAGCAGCTGGGGAGCAATTTCAATTGGGAAAATAATGCAGGGGAAAAGCTGAAGCATTCCACTCCCAATCCAAAGCCCACCCAACAGCTGCTATGAACATTTTAAAAGTCCATGTGAGATCCTATTCACAGATCTCTTTTGTCATGTCTAGTTTGGCCCCAAGTCAGACAGCAACTGGGTAATTTTTTCCTTCCCTGCTTTAGTCAGTACATAGCATCGTTTTCCCTTCAGTTCTTTGAAATAATTTACATTTGCTAGTACAGTTGCCAAAGTAAAGTCTCCTGGATAAAAGAAAAATGCTATGCACATCCACTCCCCAACTTATTTTTCCACCCTGCTCATTTAGTAATAAATAGTTAATGCTAGATTCCATATAACAGCGGGATAAATGAGAAAATTGTTTGACTGTCTGATTTTGCTATCTTCTAGTGTATTCCATATCTCCACCCCTTGATGCTTCATTTAATACATATATCAACTGCTTTAGGGTAAGCCCTTGGGTTTGCAAGTAAATTACAGTAAATCACAAATAATTGGTATTCACCACTCCAATAGCAATTTCACACCATGGCTAAGCCCTGTTACTTTCCCCCCAAAGGGTTTCAAGTACCTTGGAATATTTATCCCATCGTCCATGCAAACTATTTCAAAATGACTCATTTTTTGAATGTTAAGTATTGTGGCATTCTGTGATTTTCCTCCATTTTCCCCCACTTAATATTTCTCATGAGACTGAGAAATACTAAAATTCCTCTGAGTTTTGAAAAGGGTGGATTTTAATTAACTGTCCAAAGAGACATTTTACAGCATGGACTGTTTAGACTCAAGTGGTGTTAATACGTTCCTACACAACACCTTCCTAATGGTTTCTTTATAATGATTTCAAAGAAAGCATGTGAGCCTGTATAAACCTTGCAGTATTTAACAAGGTTTATTTTCTTTTAGAAGTCATTTGAAAATATTTTTCTATGCTATTTCAGTTCTCTGGCATACAACATTTGTACACACCATTCACTTTCATAATAGTGAAAATCACCTCAGACAGGTTTCCATTGAAAATGTTGGGTAGAGCTATCAAAAGCCACAAATACACAAGACTACACAAAAATACACTTGCACAAAACCTGGATTGTGCAAGTTGTTCTATGAAATTGCTGTTGGTCGGAAGGCACTGCACTAAATGTTGTTGTGATCTCGATTCTCTTCCTGATTTCCTGATCTTCAATCCTTTGGTCTTCAACTAGAGCAGGTCACAGCCTGACTTAAGCTGCATTGCTCTAGTGGCACTACAAAATTTACTTTAAAAGAAGAAGATAAAATGATGGGGCAGGAGGTTAGAAGGCACACATTCAAATCATGTGTGATAAGACAGGGTATAAATGCATTAAATAAATAAAATCAACAAAAAATAGAGAGAGAATATATCTGTATTACAGATTTATACTGGTTGATGCTAATGTAACTGCCATGTTTCTCCCCTGCCCCCAAATCCTGGAAATGGTAATTTAGTGTAGGCACTAAGAATTCTGTTAGAAGTCTTTAAAATGCAGCCCCTCGCTAGTTCTCTATACAATTCCTAGGGTTCCTTAGAGAGAAGGCATTGCTGTTACAGTGGTCTACAGTGTAGATTTGTCCAAAGAAAGATGCAGAAAGAGGAATACATACATTAAAAAAAAGAAAGAATGGGGGGCCGTTGTTTCAGCTTGGGGATAAAGATGGATCCCGAATCTGAAAGGATTGAAGGCTACTGTTCTAATCGAGAAGCAGTTGAGAGCTGAAGATGCTCAGTCATTTTGGTAACTGGGGCTACAGACAGTACCTACAATCACTGCTGTATTTTCAGGCTTGCATTGTTGGGATAAAGAGGTCAACACACTCCCTCTGGATCCAATCAAAGAGGCATACCCAACCCCTAAGGTCACGGCCAGCCCAAGAGATTTTGCTGCCTAAGGCAAAGGACAAGATGGCACCCTCCCCCCATCTCACACACAGAAGCTGGCAGCTGAATCTTACTTCAATAGTATCAACAGGACAGCATCTTCCACTGTATCCGAGAGAAGGAGGTTAGCTGAGGGGCACAGTTCTATCCTACAACCACTTGCCAGTACTCCCTGCTTCCTAGTAGCTGCTGCGCGAGGTGACCGCCTCACTCGGACTAATGGTAGTGCCAGGCCTGTCTAAGGGCTAGAAGACTCAGGGTGGACCTGGGCCTCTCATGGAAACTGCCCATGTTCCCTTGGTGGATACATGTCTTGTAGTGTGAGAAAGAACTAGCTGAAGGTAGATAGAGGAACTGTTTGTTGTCTTAGAAATGTTATTGTCCCCTGCAAATCTGAATGGTGGGGCCTAATCTGCTGGCACTATTAGGGATAGTCTCATTGTTCAGAATTGGTTTGTGTGGGACCAACAGCTTTATGTGTCTGTGAATCCAGATTAAAAACATACCTTTCCATACTAAAGTTCCAGGAGAGGTTGAGCTTTTCTTTGGAAAATATAGCCTGAAACCAGCGGGATTTATTTATTTATTTATTTCATTTTTATACCGCCCAATAGCTGAAGCTCTCTGGGCGGTTTACAGCAATTAACAAGACAGTCCCTGCCGGCAGGCTTACAATCTAAAAAGACACGACGCACAAGGAAAAAGGAATGGGGAGGGAAGAAGGGGGAATATTAATGAATACTCCTGGCAGGGCTGGTGGAATGGCCCTGCGCTCCCTCTCATCTCATCTCCCTCCTCTCAACCTGCTGGAATGGCTGCTATCCACTGATCTCAGGCGTCTAGATTTTGCTATATGAATCTCTCTCTCTCTCTCTCTCTCTCTCTCTCTCTCTATATATATATATATATATATATATAAAATCAATGAGCCACTTAGATTAGCTCAACAACTCTGGCAGTAGGGTGGGGGGAACCCTTCATTTCCCCCCTTTCTTTCAGCTTTCAGAACAGAGATTGGCTAGAATGAAGTCAACAATAACATTTCAAAACAAATCCTCCCACAGACTTCAGTCTGAGGAAGAGAGATTCAAGGACTGTCACCACTAGCAGGAGATAATCTTATAGGGTAGCAGGAAGAAAATGTAGATGAAAGGGGAACACCTGCTGCTGCTGTGAAGATGCTGGAAAGATGCCAGAACTCTTTGGATATACAGACTGAAGCCGCAAGACACACAGCTGCGTTCCCACTGAGTGGTTAAAGGAAAACCATCCAAGGATGCTGCCAAGTACAGCTACAGTAAATGTTAGAAGGGGCCTTTCATGAAACAAGTCAGAATACAAGACCATTCATATACTGTATTTATAACACCTACTGCTTTGCCTTCAAAGTACAATTTAACAACTGTCTGGGATAGTAACTTGAAGGATACCAGGGCAAAATGGTTGCTTTTAAGGCGCTATTATACTACATATCAGTTTAATATCACTTTGTTATGGATCTCTCTCCGTCTCCCCCACCTAATACTGGAAAACTATAGGTTTGAGAAATGCTAGGAATTCTATGTGAGGGATCCCTGGCCTTTCCGCCTTAAAAAATGACAATAGCTGCAACAACTAATTTTCAGGGTTTGGAATTGGGGAGAGGGAATGGGCAAGTTTGCACCTCGCTAAGCCACCCTGAGAATAAGCCACCCTGGGTTGGATGTTCACTCACTAACCCAACAGACAATCAGGTGCTCTGTGGCTTATTATTTTCCCCTCAGTCTCCTTTAGCCCTCCTGCTGGCTCCTGGCATGCATCCCAGGCACCTTTGTGGCAGAAGTTCTCCTCATTCCCTCAGTCTCTATGTCAGTACCCTTTCTGCAATTGGTCCACTGGGTTTGCTGGCTACCGAGGGAAACTACCCCTCCCACACACCCAATCACCAAATGGAATTAATTTTTTTGAGCCATTATGAACCCGGTAATGCATTCACAACCTTTTTATTTCTTTTTTTGGGTCTTGCACAAGACCATCGGTCCACTATTTAGCCCAGCATACTGGTATCCCCCTCATGTCAATGTCCTTTTCAATTTCATCCTCCGGCGGCTTTGGCGCTTGCCTTGCTAGTGAACACCTTTTTTTAAAAAAAAGGCTGCTTCACGTACTACCAATTATACCCGCCTGAAAATCTCCTTTTCCTGCAGCCACCAGCTGCTTTTGGCTCCTCCCACCCCACTTCGTGCTTGTCGCTTCCCTCCACTGGTTTCCATTGTTAGCTGTCAAATATACATATGGGTTACAGAGCAGTGAGCAGGATTTGCAAATTTCAAGGCAGAGCAGGGAGGGAGAGGGGTCGGTAAAGATACACAAATGTAAAAGTAAAGGTACGGCAAAATTCAAGGCAGAGCAGAGTGCAGGCAGATCAGTAAAGATATGCAAATTTCAAGGCAGACAAGTGAGGGGGATTGGTAAAGACACGCAATTTTCATGGTAGAGCAGTAAAGTGGAGGAGAAAGTTGTACTCATTTCATAGCCCTGGGCTTCTGAATGTGCGCACTTGCACAAGACCAAAATAAATGAATAAAGGTTGGATTTGATTACACATGCTGGGTTGTTGTGTCATGTGGACTAGATAAATGAGTGTTAAGCTAGCTGAAATCTATAGTGTGTGTGGATGTGTCCTGATACTATAATCAGCAATAGAAAGCTTGTGCCATAGCGTAATACAGCCAACCAGCAAATTCTATCATTTCTCATCTTTATCAAGGAGTGAAGTTCTGCTGGGACAAGATGTATCCCGGCAGTGCCTCAGCCCCTCCTTCTCGCAAGCAGGGGCAAAAGACAAAAACAGCTGAAATCGGCCATCTATGTCTTTTGCAGGGTGAGGGAAGCGCGGAGGCAACCCTTGTCTCCGTGCTCCTCCCACTCTCGATTGCATATCCATAATCCTCCAAGTTTGGAGGGTTATGGGCAGCCACATTGGATGGTGCTGTAAAACAATTTTAATTACATAAATCTTTCCTCCCCCCCATCCCTTATTCCTTGTGTGTCATGTGTTAATTTTAGATTGTAAACCTGAGGGCAGGGACTGTCATGCTTTGTATCACTATAAGCCACTCTGGGGAAATTTTGGCTAAAGGGTGGGGTATAAATGCTGTATATAAATAAATAAATGAAACATGCAGGTGAGCAAAAATAGTAGTTCCAAAGGGCCAGGGCCAGTTTTCAGGACTGTGTGCATCCTTCAGTCTGTGGAAGATTTCTCTATATTTGGTTATTGTTCCTAAGAGCATAAGAGCAAATTTGAGAAGAAGAAAAAAGAGCCTGCTAGTAGGTGAAATCTGATCTTTGTGAAGAAAGCATGCATGCTTCCTTTGAAGTATAACAGTGAGTGATAAATAATATTTAATTGGGGTGAAATGGTAGTATCCATAGGGGTTGATAAAGTATACTGAAAGGTGTAATAATTTCAAACATGACTAATTTAGTGGTGGGATTTTAAGAAGGGTTTTCTAGGAGCCATCCTCTTGGGCATATCACTGGTACAGATTTTTATATTTTGTTCATGGAATAATATGACCTTAAATATACTGGTATTCTTCTATTGAAATCAAATGGGGATACAGTTTTCTACAGCTCTGGAGAATCTGTAATTAGGTCAAGGTGCATAATATGTGGTTTGTGCAGGTGGGAACAAATATTCATTTGAATTGTACATAAATTTACTCCCATCCTGTTTGTGATGATCATACTACAATAAATTGTAGTAATTATAATAAAGTGTAAGAAATGAACAGAAATAGAATTTCAGATCTTAGCCTCTCTCCCACTCTTTCTCACAGTCAAATGACATTTCTAATTGTTAGTGTTTTCACAAGTTGTTTTGAAGGTACACGTGTCATTAGTCCTTGAAACACCAGAAATAGTAGCGTTATCCTTGTTATGATCAATCAAAATTACAAAACATACCATTTTAAAAGATCTGTAACTACTTCACAGAAAATATAAAAAAGTATTCAGTCATTGGACGGTATCCAACAGGGCTGCTGCACTGCCACTGATTGTGTTGCACCAACGGGCCCCACCACTTGAGCAACGGGGAGTTAGTTAGTGGGGCTTCATAAAGAACCCCAGAAGCAAGCAGAAATGCTTGTTTCCAGAATAGCACAGGTCAGCGGAGCTCCCTTCTGTGAACTCTGCTCACCTGCCTTGTTCTGCAACTGAGCATTTTTGTTCATTTCAGGTTATTTTAACAACCACTTGCTCCCCTTTGTGCTAGTGGTGGATTCCGCTGGTGCACAGGCATCATAAGATAGTACCTGTAACTACAGAATAACTCCATAGACTCCAATTGCCCCGAAAATGCCGGGACCTTCACTAAAACCCTTAAGCCATCACGGCTTCTCACTTTGTCATGCAGACTCCCGAATTCCCCTGCCTCCCGCAACTGCAAGCTACGTAAAGGGGCCATGGGAAAAATTGCAGCTAAGCTTGCAGTTTTAGCTTAGCTGTAATTTTGCCCATGGCCCCTTTAAGAGTAGCTCTCTGCTTAGGCTCAAACTGCTGCAGTAAGCAGGGAGGGAACAGATGCTGCTAAGCTGGGAGGGGCAGGCGAGGATGTGTGTGTGTGTGCATGTGTGCTTATGCTCTTCCTGCAGCCTCTGCTGCACGTTGCTGTGGGAAAGGGATTAGCTGGGTGGGTGTAAGCCTGGACCTACGGAGAGGCGAATGAGGGAATTTATCATATGATTCCTATCTTTATATTGCCAAAGGTTTTATTTCCTAACAGAGCTGACTCTTTGCCTCTCACAGGTGAGTTTATAGTGTCAGAAGGAAATGCAAGAAACTTCCCCTTCTCTCTGAAGCTCCATGTTTGGGGGTGTAGGGTGGTTGAGTAAACTTCACCTGTTGAATTTGTGCCACTCCTGACAATTTTAAAACAAAAAGAGTCCCTGACAATTTTAAAACAAAAAGAGTCCCTGCAAGCACTGACACACACATCCATGAAAAATACCAGATATCAACAATTAAGGGTTTAAGTAAGGTAAAACAAATATTACAAAAGCCACTTATAAAATATTATAAAATAGTATATTATATAATATAATGTAATAATTATATAAGATTTTGTGTGTTTCCTCTAATAACTTTTGTACTTGACCATGCCCTTTGGTTGCCTGGCCATACCCTTGGCCACACCCTCATGTTGCCTGGCCATGCCCTCTTGGTCACACCTTCATGTTGCTTAACCATACTGCTTACAAATTCACATGTATGTCCCTATTTTCATCTGTGAAATGTTGGAGGGTATGTAACTCTGACAAATGTTGCTTCATATATGACTATTTCTAGGCTCAACACTTGTGGCTCAGTGTTAGAACACCTGCTGTGCATGCAGAAGGTCTCCCAGGTTTGATCCCCGGACCCCGGCATCTCCAGGTAGGGCTGGGAAAACTCCTGCCTGAAACCCTGGGGAGCCGCTGCCAGTCAGTGTTGACAATAGTGGGTTAGATGGACCAAGGGTCTGACTCAGTATAAGGCAGCTTCCTATGTTCTTGTGTTCCACTTACACAAGTGCCTAGCGCTAATAAGAATCTGGGTAGGCTTCTGATAGGGATTTCAGCTGCTTTCTTTTTCTCCTTAGCTATCTTGCCTTCCCATCTTTTTTTGGTCCATGATCTAAGATTTGGTTTCTGTTTACTTTTGCTTAGACAGCATCTCTCTTCTGCTCCAGAAAGGAACTCCCCAAACCTATCTAACTGATTTAATCATATGATTCTGTAGCATAGGATTCTTCTGGCAGCTAATTGAAAAGCATCTGTGGGCACCGCTCTGGCAAAGGAACCATTGTTTCCTTCTGCATAATGATTTGCAAGCTGATTCTGAGGCTGTGACAGATGAAGGTTACCCCTTTATTAATTGTTTTTTAAAGTGTTCTACGGACATATAATATTAATATGTAGAACGATAGGTGCACTTTTCAATTTATAGATGCACTTTTCAGCAGAGCTTATCATCGTACCAGTTTTCTACAAGATAATCAGTAGCGCAGCAAGGAACGCATGAATTTTATGACATTGCTGGATTTCTCTCTGTCTTGGGAGCTGCAGACTGGATGCACGTGGTATAATGCATGCAACTGCCACATAATGACTAATGAGGCAAGGTAAAGAAATAATAATAAAAAAAACCTTTTCATTCCCTCAACATGCAGCCGGTGTATGATGCCAGACATAAAATCATTGATGTTCTTGCCAAGTTCCCAGGATCATGTCATGATTTATTCAGACTCAGACAATCAGGATTAGGTCAGTCTTTTGAAAATGGTCATATTCAAGGAGACTAGTTAATAGATAAATAGGAGGCTTTTCTTGTAAATAAAACATAGTGTGTTAAAAAAAATGAGGTTGTTGTTTACATCATCCGCCCTCCGCCTCCTTTCAGGTCATACTGCCCAGAATAACATATAGTAGGCGTACAAGCAAAATTGTTTAATGTTGAAAGCAGCTCTCAGGTTTGATTTAGACATGATGTGAGCCACAAGTAAAGCACTCCTGCCTAGTTTAAATGTGCTTACCACATGCAGCACCCCATATGTGTGCAGCATTAGCATGTCAGCTATGCTTCCTGGGCAGACACACTGCTGTCATGTCAGCACCACGCATGTCCGCACCATCGCATTTAAATGAGATGGGAGTCACACGGGACACTTACACATGGATAAGGGTCGGCTTGCATCACATCTAATGCTTAGTTCTCTCACTGCAGAGGAAAGCCTGTGTCCGGGCTGTACCACCTCAAGATTGCCATGTGGGCTTACATGACCGAATGCTCCTCCATACATAAAAATAACTCTACAACAAAAACTGGATGTCAGAAAGAAGGACCTTCTCCTTGTCATGCTAGCTTTCTGTGTGCAGGGAATGTGTTAGCGTAGAGCAAGGGTGCAGAACATCTGGCCTGTGGGTCTAATCTGGCCTGGGGGCTCTGCATCCAGCCCACGGAGGTCTGTGCCACCTCTGCAGGGCCTGTCCCCTTGGCACTGCAAGCTCCACCCCTCCATAAGCCCCACCCCTAACAGGGGATAGGGAGGAGGCAGAAAGAGGAATCCCTACTGTTATCTCCAGTTACAAATTGGAGATATCAGTGGAGATTCCCCAGCGCTGCTGCTTCTCTGTGTGGGGGCTTTCCTGGTCAGGGAAGCCCTGTGTGTAGTGAAGCTGAGCCAGCTGAGGCCCCTTTGCTCCTCTACTGGAGGAGCAATCAGCAATGGGGACTTGGATGCCTTTGCTTTGCCCACCCCACCTCCTTCCTCAGCAGAGCCAGCTGAGTCCCATTCCTACAACAGAAGAACAAAGGGGACTTGGCCAGCCTGGCTTCACTGTGCGTGGCGCTTCCCTAACTGGGAAACCCACACGCTGCAAAACCTGGCACCTGGCCCAAGTGTTGGATGGAAGATCCAACCGGCACTTCAGCCAGGGAGCAAAGGACATCAGGTGGCCATGGTCACATCCACCTGATGTCATACAGCCTGTAGAGGGCTGGGCTGGGTCAGTGGGGTCATCTGGCTGCACGCCTGGTACCAGGGATGGGGACTTGGACTCGAGGACTCGACTCGTGAGTCGGACTGAGTCCCCCCTCTGACTCGACTCGGACTCGAGTCCCAATATTTTTAATGGGACTCGAGACTCGACTCGGGACTCGAGACCAAGGACTCGTCAACATCCCTGGGCTGTTGACGAGTCTTCTGGCTGTGCCAGGAGCGCGATCACCGGTGAAGAGTGCATGGAAGTGAGGAGCGCCGCTGCTCGGCCACTATGGACAGCTACCAGGAGCGCAGCCCCAACGATGTGTTGAGATTTATTTTGATGTGTTGTTGTGGGGGGTTAGGGTCAGACATTTTGGGTTTGGCTGCCTCTGCCTGCCTGTTTGGGGTTCCCTGCCTCCTCTGCCTGCCTGGTCTCTTCTTAACCAGTTCCACAGTTTGAATTGTCCAAGACAAAGGCCCCTGCCTGCCTGCTTTGGGGTTCCCTGTCTCCTCTGCCTGCCTGGTTATTTCGGGTTTGTCTGCCTAGTCTGTTCTTGCCAAAATCAGTTGCAGAGTTTTGAAATAAAAAGGCACACTTGTGCCTAGAATTTATTTAAGCCACACATCTGAAGTAGCCTTATTTTGTTGGGGGGAAACCCCATTGATTTTAATAGGGACTCGTGGAGTCAGTTTTGGGAGTGACTCAGGACTCGTGACTCGTGAGTCACCATTTTGGACCAAGGACTCGGACTCGGACTCGAGACTCGGGTCCAAAGACTCGTGACTCGACTCGAGACTCGAGACCAAGGACTCTTCAACATCCCTGCCTGGTACAGAGAAGCATTCAGTCATGAGATCCCCCATCTGTATTGTGATGCAGTACAACCAAAATGCAGGTTTTGTTTATTTATTTATTCCATTTCTATACTGCCCAACAATAGCGGAAGCTTAATACCTCACTCAGGGAGTGGTAGGCCTTAATAAAATTTGTAACAGTTTGATAGCTAAACAGAAGCATGGGATGGAAGAAGTATAAAATCAGTGGAATACTTTGCAAGTAAAGCTGAATTTTAAGAATCTCCACACTTCAATTAATTCTTGTTGTGTCCTCTGTGATTTGCCAAATACAAACTATTGTGTTAGCAGTGATTGAAGATAATCTCTGTTTTAGGCATATACCATATATCAAGGGCAGCTGCAGGAAGAAAGCATTTCCTTTTCATCATCATCATTTGTTATGGTTATATTTCATCACCTTTAAAAAAAAAGTAAATCAGGTTTCAGTTGAAGTAGAAACATTAGGCTCCTGAAGTGTTTCTCATATATATATATATATATATATATATATAGTAATAACTTGGATTGCAAGTAACTTGGTCTGAGAGCGTTTTGCAAGACAAGCAAATTTTTTTAAAAAAATTTGACTTGATAAACAAGCAAGGTCTTGCAAGACAAGTAGTCGTAGGGATGTAACCGCTTGCCTCGAGCGGGTGGAGCGGGTCAAAATCAGCCCCGCTCACGCCCGCCAGAGACTCACTTTGATATAAGAGTGTTTTGGATTACAAGCACGGTTCCGGAACGAATTATGCTTGCAATCCAAGGTATTACTGTATATATATATATGGAATGTTGCATATTTGGATTAAATACTGATAAATAAAGAATGTAGTCATGTTGTAAGCCATTTTCACCCAATCTCCATTAGCTCCACGAGTCAGACTCAGAGGACACAACCCTGGTCTGACAGCTACCCCCAAGTGCCCATACACTCACCTCGTCATGGAGCATTTCCTTGATCATCGGCCACTGGGATTCTGCTTACCAGCCAGGCTACCTCAGACTGCTGTGCCCAGAGTCTGGGCAATGTGAAAGTGCTGCAACGCTGCCTCATCTAGTCCTGTAGTTATTGCTGTAAGAGCCCCTCTTTCTGGGTCTTTCCTCCCCCTTACAGCCTCTGCCTCAGGCCAAGGGGTCACTGAGGTAGCTGCTTTTGCTTCTGCCGCACTAGCAGTTGTAACCTTGCCTGCTACTGCAGCTGCTGCACAGGTTCAGGCAGAGTACTGCACCCAGGTTAGCTCTGGGACTGAGTCTGAGACATCATCTGCTTGGACTCCTTCTGTCCTTGGTTCAATCCCCTTTCTAACACTGGAGCTGAGCATGAGAGCTGCCTCCACCTACTGCCAGAGACCAGAGTATGGCTGTTCCAAGAATTCGACGAGGGGTGCTCAGTCATGTGAGCAGCCCTGCACAAATTCTTCCAAGCAGTTAATAGAGGTGAACACAGCCTCACCCGTATTCAAGGAAGCCAGCACCATGCCTGCTACTCTGTCTTATTCCCCAAGGTGAGTTTTTGCCTCTGGGGATAAGGCCAGGTTAGCAGGCAGAAGAGGGAATTGGGCCTAGGGTGGCTGCTTATGATTCACCAAAGACAAGGACAAAAGAGGACAGCGAATTGCATAAAATTGTCCTGTGCTAGTTTATATGTATAGATGCAAATTTAGAAATAACTAGTCTAATTTAAATAGAAACACAGTACATCTCACCATAGTGTGGGAGACTGTGACCAAGTGCTCTGTGTATCTTGCTCAGTCTGTTGTGCAGGTGCTGTTGATGCGCAACCTCAGGGCCCAGCTCTTCCTCCTGCTGGTTCTTTAACTTTAAACTGGATTTGGACTGGACAGCTCTTCAAACAGAGGGTGCCTTCAAAACAGAGGACAGTCTTCTGGCAGCCCTTCAAATAGAGGACTGTCCGCTGTAAAGAAGATACATGGCCACTCTAATTGGGCCATTCTTGTGTTCTTTTGAACACTTGCAAATAAAACAACAGCCCTAGAGGGTTTCAAGCATTTGAATGGAATGTTTGAAGGGTCTGATTCATTTTACGGGTGAGCACAAGGCTGCTAACCCATCTCTATGTCAGTGCGTTCCTACTTCCTCCACCTTGGCTATGTTTACTTCCAGGTGGACTGGGAAGAGTAGGAAGGTGCTGAATGGTGCCCTTGAATAGCATCCCTCTAAAAACAACTTGGGACCAGGATATCTAGCAGACCACCTTCCCTTATATATACCTAACTGACCCTTAAGATAATCAGAGGAGGCCTTGCTGGTCATTCCAAAATTATTGGAATGTCACCATGTAATACCTCGATAGTGGCCTTCTCAGTAGCGGCACCCATCCTGTGGAGAAAACTCCCTCATGCAGTTCAGGAGGCAAAAAATGTGGCATCTTTCAAAGGCCTCCTGAAAATGCACCTGTTCTCCCAGGCTTTCCCTGGCTTGTAATTAAATTAACCATGCTGCTCCACTGTACTCCTGTACTGCTCATCATCATCATCATCATCATCATCATCATCATCATCATTATTATTGTTGTTGTTCTTGTTGTTGTTGTAACTGGGAGTCTGGGATTGCTTTTAAAATTGTATTTTAAATGTGATTTTAATATTAATTTTTCAGATGTGATTTTACTATGTATATGTAAACCATTTAGGGTGGGTTTTTTGTGTGTGTTTTTAAAAATACTTAGCGGTATAGAAATATTACAAACAACAACAACAATCCCCCACCCAGTACTGGCTTATGAAGTTGCTTTGAACAAATTATTTTGAGTGAATTAGGTTGCCAGCTTTGTCTCGTTGATCCCAGGTTAGCTGTGCAAGCCACATACTGTAGGTGCAAAGTTGAAATTCTTTAAAATCTTGTCACCTGTAATAAAAACCCTTTGATCGTCCCAATGAGGTTTACTTGACAAGCGTGTTTTATAGTATGACAGGTATTTATGTATAAGTTTGCGTAAAGTAGGGAAGTACTTTGTCTGAACTTTGTTGCTGTTGTAAAAATGTTTCATTAACCTTTACAGTTAATGTCAATATGGTTTTACTACATTCTGCAAATCCCCTTGGTACCAAGTGAAAGTTCTTGAGACTGTTTTATAACATGATGAATAAAGTAGCTGACTTTTGGCTTGTTACATCCTGGGTTTTTTAAAACCAGCAGCTCCCCCACCTACCTGCCCCCCCACATTACTGCCAACTGTACTTCAGTAGAAGTAGTATTCTACAGTCACCTGTAATCTGATCATATTACTCTATTGCTTCACTATAAACACATCAAGGACTGGGTTTAAGAGTACAGGAGCAACTGGATGATCCTGAACTGGGAGGCACAGAAAACTACAAAGCCCACAAAGCCCAGCCTGCTCAGGCATGACTGATCCAGTGAAGCAGAGACCTACAAGGCCTCTTCTGACTCCACCACTGGTCCCCCACCCTCTTTGCAAGGTCAATTTGCCGGAAAGGGTAGAAGGAGAACTGGCAGAGAGATAGAGTAGCCACTTACGTATCATCCAAAAGGTGGAAATGCAGCACTAAATGGAGAAAAGAGGACACCAATAACATGTGCATATGCAAATTTGCATGTATAGGTGCAAATTTAGAAATAATAGCTATTATTTAAATAGAAATACAAGACACCTCACCATAGTGGAGAAGGCTGTGCCCAGGTAACCTGTCCTGCTTGTGGGATCCTGTGGGCAGCTGGTTGGCCACTGTGTGAACAGAATGCTGGACTAGATGGACCTTTGGTCTGATCTAGCATGGCTCTTCTTATGTTCTTAACTGTTGATGGGCAACTTCCAAGGCCCCTCCTTTCCCTTCTTATGGTTCTTTGACTTTAAACCAGACATGGACTGAACAGCCCACCAAACAGAGGCCACCTTCACATAGAGGACCATCCTCTGCCAGCTCTCCAAAATGGAGGACTGTCATCTGTAAAGTAGGACACCTGGCCACCCTATGAGAGCTGGCTGGCAGTGAAAATTAAGAGGAGCTTGGGCCCAACTTGTAATGGGGTGTAGACTTTTAAACTGAGGGAGTTCATATTGTAAACAACCACAATTCTGAATTTGCCCCTGTCCACTCACTTTACACAGTGGCAGGCTAAGGATTGGGAAGAAGTTCCAAGAGATAGAGACACGTAACCCAGAGCCAAGGAGACTAAAGAATGGATAGGCAGTATCCACTGGCCTTTAAAAGAGGAATCTGAAGGAAAGACAGGTGGAGAATGAGGCTGGAGAAAAAAAAGTACAGAAGATGCTGGTAGCTGAGGCCAGAAGGAGCTATGCAGACCAGAGAGGGTTCTGAATTTTTTTTTAAAGCATGTAAACTGTAAGATAAGGTGGGGCTGCATGCTATTGGGGAGGAGGGGAGAGGATCGGGACACGTCAAGAGACGTGGCTAAAGTAGGTGTGACAAAGTAGGAAGTGGCCTGACAAGCAGGCCCCTGAGGAAACAACAGGTGGTGGAGGCATGGAGTTGAAGAAAGGAGGAACCAAGGAGAACTTGGGACTGGGAAAAACTGTACATACAGCCTATGGAGTGGACAGGATTGTGCATTGTTGGAAAAAAGGAAGTGGGCAGGCAAGGGAGAGAGTTGAGGAGACACAGGGTTACTAGATCTAGAGCAGAGGTGGGGAATGTGTGGCCCTCCAGAGGTTGCTGGGCTACAACTCAAGCTTCCGCTATTGGATAATAGAATCCAATATAAGAGCTCAATCTAAGATAAGAGCCAGTGTAGCGTAGTGGCGAGAGTGTTGGAGTGGGACTCGGGAGATCTGGGTTCTAGTCCCCGCTCGGCCATGAAACTCACTGGGTGACTTTGGGCCAGTCACGGACTCTCAGCCTAACCTACCTCACAGGGTTGTTGTGAGGATAAAATGGAGAGGAGGAGGAGGATTATGTAAGCCGCCTTGGGTTCCTTGCAGGAAAAAAGGCGAGGTATAAATATAATAAACAAAATAATAATAATAATAATAATAATAATAATAATAATAATATGAGAATGTAATACATAAATAAACTCCCCTCCACCTTGCCAGCATGGTCAATGGTGCGGTCATAGTCAATGGTTGCAGTCCAACAACATCTGGAGGGCCACACATTTCCCATCCCTGGTGCTGAGTCCAGGCTCTAGGGAATTCTGCTAGCTGCTGCTGCTACTATCCTGCAGAATTGTGACCTGGCAGCCATAAAGGAGCAACAAGGTCGAGAAGCAATTAGGAGGACTGAAATTCACATACTGATTTGAGCTAACCAGCTAATTCTTTGGGCTACAGGCTTCTAGTCAATATGAATTAGAGCAAATAAAGTGAATATTGGCTGGTGTGAGTGTGCCCATCTAGAGTCACTGCTGTGTTTTAGAAATGTTGCTTTAGTTGGACTACAATCTCTAAACTTTAGGCATGGAATCCCCTTCAGGAATATCTTTATCAACATTCAACATGGATCCTAAGAGCTGCCTCAATGTAATTTTTGAGTGTTTATATGTATATCTATTTCATGGCAGTACAAGTTCCATCTTTAAAACAAAATGTATGAACTAAAGCTGTATAAAACTGGTGTGAAACTGGGACCCCCTCCCCCCACCAACCATTCAAGAGACACTGATACAAATCTTAAGACATAGGCTTTAGCACCCCTGTCAATAAATGGCAACCTTTCTCTTAAATGGGATTCTCAAATCCAAACTTGTTTTTTCAAGTCTCCTTTAGTGCCTCTGGACAAGCTAAACTCCTACTCCATTGCTCATTACCAAAGTGGATTCTGGTCCACTGGTTTCCAGATTGCCTCAACAGAGAGTCTGCTTGCTGTATGCAAAGCAAAGCAGAGGTCAATTTGATTGGCATTTAATGGTGTTAAGTGTTCATGGTTTTATTGGGCAGTATCCGATTTGGCACAAGTGCTAATATAAATTACATTGTGCTAGTGTAAGCAACCTCTGGTGCAATAGCATTTGCTGGCACAGCAAGTTTCCCCGGAAAACCCGTTGCACCAGCAAATGCTATTGGTGTTGCGAAGATCACTTACGCTAGTGCAACATAATTTCCGTTAGTGCTAGTACCAAATTGGATACTGCCCAATGCATTTTGAATATTGTTAGTTGCCTTGAGCACTACTTTAGTAAGTAGAAAGGCAAGATATTAATGATTAAATAAATAAATTCTGCCTTAATCTTTATATGACTTCACTGAATATGGTGTTCCCATGGGGAATATGCCTTTGTGTGAAAAGTACAGAAATAAGATCCTACAGGAATACCTTACACCGTTTGCTTTAGCCTCATGTGAATGCAGCCCCAGACAACCGTGTAACAGAAACAATAAGCAAGGCCTTATGTCAGCATCTTCTGTATGCAGTCCAGTCCAGCTTGATGGTTTGAAGTAACTCTTTTATAGCAGCTGCAGAGCAATTTGCTGTCTATCAATATAATAGCCACTTCCCATAATCACACTGTAGCTGGGTTTTTAATGACTTTTGTGTTATTACAAAGGGCTTCTGTGATATAGCATGGCCCAGTTACAGGGTTGGTAGTGGCCCATATACTCTGGATGGAGTTCCCCTCAAATTCAAATTAGAACACTGGGCACTGGCATCACATTTTTGCTCCAATTTAACATTTCAGAACTCATCAAGTTATTTTTAATAAACTGTTGCTTTTGTTGCTTCTTGTACTGTTTCACTAAGACAAACAACGCTGAAGGAGGGATTCATTTGTAGAAATAACTCCACTGTTGAAATAACTAAATGATTGTAGTTCTATATTATAATCATTCCAATGTTTTGACCTTTTGGTCATATGCTTCTGATCAATATCGTTAATGCTTACAACAAGAGTCAGTAAGGAGGGAAGGCTAGTCTGATAAATATATTATTGTTGCTATAGGGTATGTTTTTAAATGTCTAAATACTAATCAATATCTAGAAATTAGGTATTGATTAAAATAGTTTCATAATATGTAATTATTGGTTTGGTCTTTTAGAAATTAGACTTTTTCACTTTGGAAATAAAGAGTAAATAGACTGTCATGCAATTAAAGTATGTTGTGACCTTTTGGTACAAGTTTCCTCTTTCTAAGAAGTTATTAAGTTTAAATATGATTGCACAGCCCTATTATGCTCAAAGCATCAAATTTTAATTATTTTAAGGTCAGTGTTGGAATATATGCGATGAGTGCAATATTTTAGTACATTATTTATTTTCATTCCAGAGGCTCATAGCTGCTTCAGATTCTCCTTTAAGACACCCAGTCATCCCATGAAAATGTAGGAGAGGATTTTCCAAATACTTTCAGTGGTTTCACTTCCCCAAATAGCTGAGTGATATTACTCCACAATGCAGCATACGAGTAAGTATACTTAATATCCATTGATTTCAAGAGCGTGTATAGCCAAGTTCCGGATTGGGGCCATTGGGCAGTATCCAATACTGCCACAGCTCTCCTGCTCATTCCATTAGGCCAGCAGGACCCACAATGAGAGCCAGTGCTTTGTAAAGGAAGCCCAGAAACGAGCAGAAATGCTCATTTCTGGATTAGGACAGGTCAACGGAGCTTCCTTCTGTGAGTTCCACTCATTTTCAGTTGCTTTAAGAACTGTTAGTTCTCCATTGTGTTAGCGATGGATCCTGCCAGTACACAGGCAGGATAGGATACTGCCCATTGTCTTTAAAAGGACTGCTTTAGAATAAAGTTATGGCTAAGCTGCTGAATCAGTCTTATATTGCAATCTTTAATAGTTAGTTTCTACAGCTAATTTTTCACCTTCACCCAGTGTTCCAGAAGGGGCCCTGAGGACCCCTTTTTGTGGAGACTTGAGACCTCTGTAGATTTGGCAACCGTTTCTTGGTGATGACTTCCACAATTGTGGTAACTTGCTTTTCAGCTACAGTGTCTTACAACATCTTAAACAAGCTTGCATTTTCAACTTATTATATTGACTTTATAAGCCCTGTCTGTGACAAGTTACTGTATTTTGGTTAGCTAGTCAACTCAGGACTTGCTATTACCAAGAAAAAGAAATCTCTATCCAACATATAATTTCAGGGGAAAATTTAATGTATCACCATGGAATTTTTTACTTCAAAACACTTTCTTCAGTTCATTCACACTTGAAACTGCAGCAGGGTAATAGAAATAGTTTAATCACTGTTGCTTTAGTTGGACAAAACACAAATAATCTGCCTCACAGCAAATAGACATCACCAGCTTGTGCCAAAGGGGAGAAAATATTTTTTGACAGTTGATGATTGAGAGATATTTAACCTCTCTGTAGCTATAACTACATACTGCCAAAGAACCATTTAATTTTTATCTTCCATTTGAAATGTGTCCATAGTTGACACAGTAACAGTTGATGACTCTGAAGTCCTACTGCATTCCTTTCTAGTCTCTTGGAATCTTTGAACAAGCTCAATAGGCAAAAAAGAAGAAAAAAAATCAAAATTTGTCTAATAAAAGATGACTTTCTGGTTGCTATTTCAGCAGACCAGTAAAGAGTAAGAAATATAACCTCAGCAACTAGTTTGGACACTTGTAATTCTATGTAAAGCAAACAGTTTTCTATACTGTCTCCAGCCGTTCAATGTTATCAAGGAAGGATGCATTGAAAACCAATAAAACTGTCATGGTTATCAAGCTGATCTTGACTAAGTAGATGAAAACCTCTTTGTGCTTCTTGATTTGTGTGAGCTCAAGTACTTTACATGGAACATTTGTTTCTCTGTTAGGTGCAATTTTGTTTGGAGCTCAGCAATTCTGCTAGCGAATGCTGACTGATCATTCCTACTGAAGGAGGATGGCGATGCCATTGTGATTCTTATCTTGACCTTAGCAGATATCAGTCACCTAAACTGCTAAGCCAAATACATTAGGCAAGTGTTTCTCTGTTTCTAGCTTTTCTGTGGTTGAATCGTATATAACAGTCAGCTGGGTGTTTAGCTCTTTTGTGCTTTATTGCCACTGCCAGTTTATACATTACTTGCCAGAATAGACTTGTGCATTTATGAACTTGCATGAGTGGTCTATGCCAATGATACACATGTGAGTGTAACCACTGAGTATGGCCAAATCACACAGGTAGACATTTTTACGTGTTGCAGGAACAACATGGGAGACATCTGTGCTGAAGCAATTCAGTGACAGCAATTACATCACCTAAGTAACATGTAAAAAGGCCCTCAGTTTAGTTGCAGAGAGGTTGCAACCAAAACATAAGAGCCTTGCTGGATCAGACCATCTAGCCCCGCATCCTGCTTCCCACTGTGGCCAACCCAATGCCTTCGAGAAGCTCACAAGCAGGGCTTGAAGACTGTAGCCCCCTTCCTCAAAGCGATACATCCTTCTTCATCCATGGCTGGTCCATGCAACAGCTTTCCAATGGAAGGTTTTAATTGGTTGTCAATATACCAGATTGGTTTTGGGTTGCCACAGTGATTTGCTCATGCTGTGATTGAGGCCTTCCTCCAAGTGGCACCTCTGAATGTGGCTTGGAGGGCGGCAACAAGGGGGAGGGCCTTCTCAGTGGTGTCTCCCCCCCCCCCCGCCGGCTGTGGAATGATCTCCCCAGTGAGGCCCCCGGCCCACCTGGCCCTTTCAACTCAGTAAGCCTACTCAGGCTTAAAGAATCAGGTAATGACTATGGGCCTGTCTTTTAATAGTTAGGGATATAAAATCCATAGATAGATTAATGTATAATGTATATAAAATTTCCAGAATGTTTTTAAAATATTACGGTTTATAAATGTTAAAAGAAACATAGTCGACCTGTAAATACACGTCTACTAAGATGACAATGTCCTTTGACTTAGGACTCTTTCTAGATTAAATGTAGTGCCAAAGTTTTTTTGTTTGTGTCCAGAAATGTCCTCACAGTGTAGTTTCTTCTTTGGAAACCATATCTTGCGCTTTACTTATAAATTATCTAACTACTTTTATGTTTTTTTATATTCAATCTGACTTTTAGTTCTACTTTGTGGTCAGAAAATTCCTTTGTTGTTTCAGGTGTTTTTATAGTCCTCTGTACCAATAATTGTTTTACTGTAAATGTTTAATTTGATTTGAAAATATATATGGGTTTACTATACTTTAGTGTAATGCCCGAAAGTTCTGCTGTTACAGTCTACAAGGTCAGTTTAGCAGCGATCCATCTTGAATTTAACTTACAAGCAATTGGAATGCCAAATGTGTAGGCAGTTAAACAAAGTCCTCACTTTCCTTGGCCAACAAGTAATCTGCTTCATCTATGCAAGTGAAACACCGGTGAAGACAGACAGCCTGGTAGAAAAATGTGGAACAGAAGATGCTTTTCCTGAGGGATTCTAGTCCCTTTTATAACTTGGCTTGGGTCTATCAAAGGGGAAACACCGGTCCACTAAATCAGGGATTCACTTCATCCCAAAATTCACTGTAGTTTGCAGTTAATGTAACCTGTTGGAGATCTTTAGAACAATCCAACACAATTCTTTTTCTATGAATGCCTCATTGAAATAGATCTGAGGCTCAGATCCTGTGCATATTTACTTTGAAGTAAGTCTTATTGTTTTCAGTGGAGCCTACTTCCAAGTAAATAGACTTAGGGCTGGAGTTTTATAGAATAAGCTTACTGCCATCCATACCATAAGAACTTTCTGGTGGATTCCCTCTTCCTTCAATGTCTTTAATGTGCATTATTTTCTCCCTGCTCTCTGTAATCCACTATACCCACCCCAGCTTTCAATTACATTTTGCAATAATTAGTAAAAAAAAAATTCAATACTTCAAGTGATACATTTTATAATTCTGAAGGTTTCTGAAGGAGGCAAGAATGGCCTTCTGAGCTGTTAGACTCTGGAATAAAACAGTAAATCAAGTCACTGATATGACTTATATATCACATTAAACACAGGGAATCCACCACAAAATCATTACACTAAAAAGCGACAATTTTGATTGATTAAAATGGTTTGGGCTGGATAGTGTTAAATCACTCTGAGTGATGTGACATTACAATTTTACATATCATATTTCTGTCAAGACAATGAAGGTAAAAGGCATTGTCATCGGATGATAACGGACAACGAGAGGAACCCTTGTGTTAGATTTATGGCTTGGTTTAGATTTAGAAAGAAGTAATTCTTACCTTGTGCCACTTATCAAATGACTGTAAATTCAATGATGATGTAAAATTCTAAGGCAGAGCCACTTAGAGTTTTGACAAAGTGCCAGCTATAAAGTATTTACTGTCCTCAATGGTTCTGCCTTGCACACTTAAATATTTATCAGAATCATGAACCTTACTGATAAATGTTCCTGATCTCTGCTGCTGTTTTTTTAAACTTGGATGGCTATTTTTTTAAAAAAAAAATCAGAAAGTGGTTTGACATTTCTATAACAATTGTAGCCATCATAATTAAAATATTAAAAATTTAGAGAAAACACTGGAGTTTTGATTGTGGAGTCAATCTTCATGGCTTGTATAGCTGGCTGCACCTCGTTTTACACTGGCTAAGTACAAGAGTTGGCCAGCATTGTGGACATGAATTATGGTTACAGTTGATTATGTATCATGTTTCCTTGTTATGATTTATCGCTTAGCAGTTAATTCCTCTGGCATTTAATCTCAAAGACATGCCTGTTTTCTGTGGTTGCATTCAATATTGTTGTTACTAATATTGTAAAACGTTCAAATTATGGCATTAGCTAAAGCAACAAAATAATGGGGAACTGTATATTATACATAGTAAGTATGTTTAAGACAGTTTCAGGTCCATGTTACTGGCTTAGAGTTATTTTTCTAGCTGGATCATAGGAGTAGCATATACACATAATCAGAAGTTAGCATCCAAAAGGAAACAACAAATTAATGCACCTCCTAGATTTAAAAGGTAACATAAGCAAGGGATAACTTTACAGTAACTTTGCAGCTTACTTGGCAAAATGTGCCAACCTTTCCATCTTCTTTCCCAAGTCTTTAAAATGAAATTCCTATTACATAGGACCAAAACTCATTTCCCTTCAGATGTTCATGTATTTTGCAAAGGTAACATTATCAAAAAGTGATGTCTGAAATCACATTTTCTTCAGCAGGATGCGCCTTCCAAGATTATTGGTCAAAAGGCAGAACTTTGCAAGTCATTTAGGTAGGGGCAAGTACAACATAAAGTAACAAAGAGTTCTTTCTCTGGCCAGGACAAAACACTTATCAGGTGGCCTAACACTTGTAAAAAAAGGTAAAGGACAATTGTATATCTTCCCTTGTGGAATAAAATTTGCACAAGACCAAAACAAAGCACAGCTCATGCACAGTTAGCTGTTGAAGACAGATTAATTCAGGTACAGCTTTTGGCTCATCCAATATGCAGAATTTTTTGAGACAATCTGAATACAAGAAAAAGACAAGAGCAATATGAAAAGTATCTCTATCCATCCTATATTAACTTATCCTAAGGTTATATTCATGCCACAGCCCCACAACCCCAATCAAATGTGAGCCTGCAGTATTGGCAAATACCAGAAGGTTAACATGACATCCATAAAGAGTTACCACTGCTTTGAGTCACTGTATGCAGCAGAAAAGAATTTGGGACATCTGTGGTTTGTTTGTGGCCTCAGATGCAAAATACCCTTTGTGGCAAACCACAACCACAAAAATGCTACCTATTAAAAACATTTAAACTACCACCAATAACTCAGGGCCAAGGTCCCTGGAATGCCATGTTGCTTTGTTATAAGATCTAGATATGCAAAGCAGCAGCCACTTTCTCATAAATGAGGAAATATAATACCGGTAATAATAAACAGTATGCAGTAAGTTCAAGAAAATATGCCTTGTCTTTTGGTAACAGTTTGGTAAAAACAGTTACGGTACATTTTGACCTGTTCTTAACATAGCTTTCGCTTTATTTTAAAGGGGAATAAGGATGCAATCTAATAAATTTTATCAGAAGGCTTGGCTTGTAGAGGGCAGCAGGACCCAGAAGTGGCTTGTGGGAGACATTGGCAAGCAGACTATCAAGCAAGTGTTCTGGAGGGAAAGCTGGTGATAAGGAAGAATATGATGAAACCTTGACAGAATCTCTACTTTGACAGAGACGTATCTAATTTTTTTAGGACATCATGAATTTTCACAAGGTGAACTTTGCTAAAATTGTTCAGGAGTATGTTAATGCCATAAAATATAGTAAAGGTTATAGAAACCAAGCTCTGTCTTTTGTGCTTTCGGTGCATCACACAACAACACTAGCTAATGAGGAGTCTTGGAATAGAAATGCAGGAAATCCCTTAGGCATTTTTTCTTTTTAAAGGAAGATAGAAAAGACAAAATATTTGCACAGATTTCTAGTGCAGTAGCTGGAAAAGTTTCTTTTAGTTTAGCGGCATTACATCAGTTTGAACATAAGTAAGATTTGTATACCGAATAATTTTGGAAGAGACATTACAGTAAAGTAGTGTTATGCAGAATTTCTGGAGCCAGAATTCTTTCCCTAATAGCTGCTGCAGAGGATTACTGGTTTTATTAAATTTCCCATGCCATTTGGTGCTCTGAGGCCCATGTATTGAACATGAAAATTTGAAATAAAGTTCCCATGGCCTAGATGAATTTCAGATGAATAGAAAAGGGTGGGGGCCAAGTCAAGTCCCCATGACCCTCTGTGGCTCCATCCGCCCCTCTGTAGCCTCAGTGACATCAAAGGTTACAGACTGTTTGAATGAACAGAGGGCCTTTATGAGCCATGCCTGTTGAAAACAGGAGGAGAACCTGGTCGCAGACACCTCCTACATCAGAGGAATTGGCAATAGGAGGCATATTTTTGAAATAACTTGATGTCACATCTGAAGAACAAAACCAGTCTCTTGAAAAGTGTATCATTTCATTTCAATACACCATATTGACAGATGTCTTCTGGCTTTCTTGCTGCAATAAATGGAAATAAACTGAACTTTTGCCCATAAACAGTTGTGGGGCTTCAGAAAACCTCTCCCAAGCCAGGGATGTTGAAGAGTCCTTTGTCTCGAGTCTCGAGTCGAGTCACGAGTCTTTGGACCCGAGTCTCGAGTCCGAGTCCGAGTCCTTGGTCCAAAATGGTGACTCACGAGTCCCGAGTCCTGAGTCACTCCCAAAACTGACTCCACGAGTCCCTATTAAAATCAATGGGGTTTCCCCCCAACAAAATAAGGCTACTTCAGATGTGTGGCTTAAATAAATTCTAGGCACAAGTGTGCCTTTTTATTTCAAAACTCTGCAACTGATTTTGGCAAGAACAGACTAGGCAGACAAACCCAAAATAACCAGGCAGGCAGAGGAGGCAGGGAACCCCACAGCAGGCAGGCAGAGGCCTTTGTCTTGGACAATTCAAACTGTGGAACTGGTTAAGAAGAGACCAGGCAGGCAGAGGAGGCTGGGAACCCCAGACAGGCAGGCAGAGGCAGCCAAACCCAAAATGTCTGACCCTAACCCTAACCCCCCACAACAACACATCAAAATAAATCTCAACACATCGTTGGGGCTGCGCTCCTGGTAGCTGTCCATAGTGGCCGAGCAGCGGCGCTCCTCACTTCCATGCACTCTTCACCGGTGATCGCGCTCCTGGCACAGCCAGAAGACTCGTCAACAGCCCAGGGATGTTGACAAGTCCTTGGTCTCGAGTCCCGAGTCGAGTCTCGAGTCCCATTAAAAATATTGGGACTCGAGTCCGAGTCGAGTCAGAGGGGGGACTCAGTCCGACTCACGAGTCGAGTCCTCGAGTCCGAGTCCCCATCCCTGTCCCAAGCATATTTCTCCTTAACTGTTCACAGCCACTTTGTTTCACCTCTCTGCTGCACCTTTGGCTCTATTTTCTTTCCCCTCATTGTGCGATGTCAAGGAATTCAGGATCAGAAGATGAGCAAGTTGATGCTGTCGCATATCAGCCAGATATGACATGGTGGCCTTTCCCAATCTAGTGCCCTCCAGATGTGTTGGAGTGCAACTCCCATCATTCCCAGCCAACATGGGAGTTGCAGTCCAACACATCTGAAGGGCGCCAGGATGGAGAGCGCCGGGATATGATATGTCACACCACGGAGGGCAAACCAACCAACACGACCTCTCTGCAGAGGAAGGAGGGAACATGTTCCCACATTGCTGAGCTACTAACTGGGTGATGCTCCCTGTTCGTTTGCACCGTGAGGGCAGGATTCATTGCCCCTTGCAGCGCAGTGCAGGAGATGGTGCATCATGAATTGTCTCAGCAATGCAAAGATGTGCTCCCTTGCCCCGACCCCACACAATGGGTGGACACATTTGCCCTGTTCGTGTGCTCCCATGAAGGATCACCAAAATGCAGGCAGGCTGGTGACTCCTATTTCAGTGGGGCTCCTACTCCACTGCAGGTTTTATTTGGAGCTGCAAAGCAGCTATCCATGGTGCTACTGCTAAACTCTGTCCCCAAAATAGGTTCACTGCCATGGATAGCTCCTATAACGCTCCAAATAAAAGCCGCAATTGGATTAGGAGCCCCACTGACAGAGGAGTCACCAGCCTCCACTGCCAAAATGGATGGCCCCATTTTGCAGGATTGGAAGTTCTCACACAGGAAAAGCCTCCTCCTCCCAGTCCCCACTGCTTTGATTCAGCCCTAATAGGAGCACAGCCTTTCTGATGGAATCTGGTGAACATGGCATGTTGATCAAACTCCTGCATCCCCCAGTGTTAGTGCCCATTTCAGGGTTTTTGGGCGGGGGGCTGGGTAAGATGGTCTGTGCATCCCTCCCCTCCCTGAGCGCATCCACCACCAGCTGATTATTGCCACTAGTGCCGCTGCCCATTTCCTTGTCTGCCTCTCTGGCCCCAGTCCATGCCACCACAGCTCAGAGGGGGAGGCCAAAGCGTGCTCCTGCTCCTTGGTCCTCTCATTGCTTGCTTGCTTGCTTGTTCAGTGTGTCAAACATTAGATGAGGCAGATCTTGTTGTAGAGGTTTTCCCGAGTGTAAGGGTACAATCCTATGCATATTTAGACAGAAAAAAAGCCCTACAACTCCCGGCATTCCATGCTGGGAGTTGTAGGACTCCCCCCCCCCCCCCCCCGTCTAAACATCATAGGATTGCACCTTAAGATGATGTTTGTTTGTTTGGAAGAGGGAAGCAAAAAAAAAAAGAAAAGAAAAGAAAAGTGAGTTGCCACCAAATGAGTTCCCTTGATGACTTTGACTCATTCTTAAGGTGCGTAGATGGATACAGCTGCTGCTCAAGAAAACTGCATGTAGAGAGCTGGGTAGCACTGAAGGGGTGCTTTTTGATCTAATATCTTCTTCCTGGACTTTAATTTATGGAAATGCCCTTTTCTCCAAGATTCTAAAACTCGCTAGCTTCCCAATTTCCGCTGACTGCATCACCAATAGAATTATGGGAACTCAGCTTTCTTAAAATTGTAATTTTTACACTGAAGAAACATAAATGTTTAACATATAGAATGCCCTCATTGTGACATCCCCAGCCTTGACACTAGGTGTCACTGCAGGACAGAGAGAGCCCTTTCAGTTTTGCTGTGAATACCTCTATTCCCTAGTCTGATCTTCCTAGCTTGCTTAACTGCAAGAAAGAACAGAGTAACATAGAATAGTAACGTTCAACGGTCACTGTACTTTTAATAAGCTCATTCTAAAAATAAGGATGTCAGTAGTAGTCAGTCTTTCTGAACATGTATCTCTAATTGCTATAGCAAAAAACACAGTGTACGTTGTTCAAAAATCCTTTTAAAAGGATGCAGTTGTTCTAATACTACTAGCTTTCACTATATCCAGAATTAAACTGGAATGAAAAACAGTGTGTTTAGATCTCAATACAAGTCTAATAGTGAGCTTCTGAAGTCTGTTTTCTCATGTCAGTTCTTAAAATGCAATAAACCCAGAACTGTACCATGTGTTTAAAAACAAAAATGGCAGGAACATAGCAAATGTAATGTACATGTGAGAGCACAACACATTTGTGTCTGATGCCATATATGCTGTGTCTGCGCACCACTAGGATCCATGTAGGCACAGTGTAAATGCAGGGAAGTATAATATCCACCACCTGGAACTGCTTGGATTCCATATTCTTCATGATATCCCCATGACTTTAAAGGGTGCCTTTAATGTCAGCTGGCTCCGTCTGGGTGATCTCTGATGTCACAGGGTGACCCTCCTTCACTTATTTCTTGAACCCGCCCATTCAGCACTGAGACAGTCTGATGCCCAAAGACCAGGAACATCCAAACATAGTGCTCTCATACATTGAAGGATCTCTAACATCTCTAACATCTTACTTATCTGCTCAAACTGTAAGGTGTGTGATGTGGCCCTCCATTTATATATATCTATGGACTGTAACTCATTAAGCTTTAAAAGAAGAAAATTTTCGGTGTAGATCCAAGATGTCAATTTCTACATCCTTCAGTGGAATTTGTTCCTCTGATAAATGTAAAGTGCTTTGTGATGGGTTAACTGACATGCATGGGCCATAACGTTTCCTCATTTAACTGTATCTTAATAAGGTATGCAGCACAATCCTATGCATGTTTATTTGGAAGTACGTCCTATTTAGTTCGATGGAGCGTACTCCCAAGTAAGTGTGTTTAGGATTGCAACCTTAGTCTATCGGGAATTTATCTGAAATGGATGAGAAGTGTGAAACAACATAACCATAGATCTCTGCTTTGTTTACCATTTCTATCTTTTACTTTACATTGTAATCCTAGTACTCCATAACTCTTCATATTGAATTATTTTTTATTACACTGCTATTTGGTCATTATGATCCCTTTACAATACTGTTGTTCTTCATTGTTGTTTTCCTCCCTATGTTCTTCTTTCTTATTAAGGCTTCAATCCTATACTCACTTATTTGGAAATAAGCCTCATGGAATGTAGTGGAATTTACGTCTAAGTACACATGTATGAGATTGCATTGTTACTGTAGAATTACATGAGCTTTATTCCTTCATTTCAGTTGTGTTGTTGCTAATTTATTTCTTCCCACACTGGTAATTTTTTCCCTCTATGACTCATCATCATCATCATCAGGCGATCACTCGTGACCGAGTAAGATTGTCTTCCGGGATAAAAGGAGGAGATTCTAAAGAAGATTGTGTAGACTCTAGCGATGGGTCCGTAAGTGACTGTGGAGGCCAATTCTAGATCCACACAGCTTCCCACAGTGAGGACACAGGTTACCAGATAGAAGATGGTCCTGTAAAGGATTCATTTGACGTGCTTTTCGCTTAGCACGTTTCTCCCTTTCACCTTGCACTCGGGCTTCTTCAAAGTCCATGGAACCTTTGTGAAAGGCCAAACCTCCATTTAGATGGTTCATGGGCCAGAGCTTCCCAGTTTTCGATGTTTATATTGCATTTTTTTTAGCCTTATGAACATCTTTAAACCTCTTATATTGACCACCGATATTCCGCTTTCCATCCTTGAGTTGGGAGTAAAGTAACTGCTTTGGGAGACGGCAATCAGGCATTCGAACAACATGACCGGTCCACTGAAGTTGGCATTGAAGGATCATTTTTTCAATGCTAGTAGTCTTTGCTTCTTCCAGTACACTGACATTTGTTCGCCTATCTTCCCAAGTAATTTGCAGGATTTTCCGGAGGCAACGTTGATGAAACCTTTCAAGGAGGTGGAAGTGACGTTTATAGATAGTCCATGTTTCGCAGGCATACAATAAAGTTGGTAATACAATGGCTTCATAAACCAGTGTTTTGGTCTTCTTACAAATATCCCGATCCTCGAACACTCTATGTTTCATTCGAGAAAATGCGGCACTTGCGGAGCTCAGACGATGCTGGATTTCACTGTCGATGTTAGCTGTAACAGAAAGATAGCTGCCAAGATAGAGAAAATGATCGACATTTTCCAGTATTGTCCCGCCAAGCTGGATAGATGGCATCACCAAAGGATTGGCTTGCACTTGCTGATGAAGCACTTTGGTTTTTTTGATGTTAAGTGAGAGACCAAGTTTTTCGTATGCTTCTGCAAAAGCATTTAGGATAGTTTGGAGATCATCCTCTGAATGTGCGGAGACCACATTATCATCAGCATACTGAAGTTCCACAACGGAGGTTGTAATTACCTTACTTTTTGCTTTCAGCCTGCTGAGATTAAAAAGCTTTCCATCTGTTCGATATATAATTCCCACACCGGTGGGAAGTTTCCCCTCGACAAGATGTAAAACCATGGCGATGAAAATGGCAAATAATGTTGGGGCGATAACACATCCCTGTTTAACACCTGATCCCACTTTAAATGGAGCACCATGAGAGCCGTTGTTGTCCAAAACCGTTGCCGTCATGTTGTCATGGAGAAGTCGCAAGATATTCACAAATTTATTGGGGCATCCAATTTTCATAAGGATAGTCCAGAGAGCTGTACGGTCTACAGTATCAAAGGCCTTAGCCAAATCGATAAATGCCATATAAAGGGGTTGATTTTGCTCCCGGCATTTTTCTTGGAGCTGACGTGCAGTAAAAATCATGTCTACTGTCCCTCTAGAGGGGCGGAAACCATATTGAGTTTCAGGGAGGATCTCTTCTGAAATAGATAGAAGACGGTTTGCGAGAATCCTAGCAAATATTTTACCTGCGGTTGCTAAGAGAGAAATGCCCCGATAGTTTCCACAGTCTGTTCTATCACCCTTCTTAAAGAGGGTGATAATTATGGCATCCCTGAAGTCTTCTGGGATCTCTTCTCTTATCCAGATTTTTTCGATGAGTTTATGAAGATGTTGTACAAGTTCGGGCCCCCCTTCTTTAAAGATTTCAGCAGGAATCCCATCTGGTCCACTAGCTTTGTTGTTCTTCATTTGATTAATGGCTTTTTTTTTCTGACTTTCTTACCCTTCCCAAATCAACTTTGCATCCTCTCCATATTCATGCTTTGTTTTAGTAGCATTCTCGGTCTTTACCCCTTCTCCCTTATATTCTTTCTCCCATGGTCCTGGTTTTCACATTTATATTAGTCAAGTTTCAGCCTCATTAATTTGATTGCAATCAAACAGTACCTGTATGATATTTGATGCTTAACTTTTGGCCATTGTTATCAACCAAGCTGGGCGTACAAATATTGTACATTATTGAATCCACCCTTTCTTCCAAAGTCTTTTCACTATATGGGAGAGTTCAAAGCCCAACTCTCACCCCAACCAAGAGATGATTGAAAACTGTTCAATTAGTTAACATTTACTTTGCAACTGACTAATGTAATAGAGTGGACTTGGAGATGATACTATATATGTACAAATTCGTAGTTTTGCATAGCACTAGGTACATGTGGTACATTTCCACTCTGGCAAACTCCACTGTGTTTTTAACATGGAGCTTGCAGTTAGGCAGGGAAGCTACATGAATGCAAAGTACCCAGCTGTGAGAGCAGATCTTCTATTTGTATTCTCAGATTTATGATATGCCCCTTCCATGTCAGTTCTGGGAGGGTAGCAAGATTGTCAACAAATCTCAGTAAGAATACAACAAATATCAATTAAATACTTTTGAAGATATTTAGGCTGGAATCTTTAAAAGACCCATCCCAGGGGCCATAGGAAAGATCGGATCTCCCCATCTGAGGTTGGAGACAGAGCTCCAGCCTCAGAGGAGGAGATCCAAACCCACTAACTGTCTCCGCAGATCTTTCTGTAGCCCTTCCATCTCCGATGTCAGAGCTCCAGTGTTGGGCGGGAGGGAAAATGGGTGGATTGGGGGCATGGTGGGGGGGGCAGAGCGAGGAAGCTTCAGTGAACCTCAAGAGGATGAGATGGGGTGGGGAGTCACCACAGAGAATGTCTTTCTATGTGCACTTCTTCGATATTGGCACATGGGTAAAAAGCGTGATGCTGTCATTTTAGAGATTGTGATGGTACATAAGGGAGGACATACCCTATGCCCTTTAGGCCTCTAACACAAGGATCTTGGGACTGTTGTTTAAAACTGTTTAAGGCCAACCAGTATAAAATGAAGAGCTTCTGATGTAAACAGCCTCATAAATTAATGTAATCCATGCATATTAAAAGCAGATTAATCCAGTGAGAATATCCGTGCCAACTCCACCGAGAGGAATGAGCATCGCAACTCCCATTCATTTCAGTGGTGCCTGTGTGGGAGGGGAATGTGCTGTTCTGACTTTGTTTTAAGCAGGAGTAAATTTAAAACCTAATTGGACAGTAACAGGAATTTTCCTCGATGGCTGCTTTCCCAGCTGGCAGCTAGTCTCCAATAGATAAAGGCAGGCTACAAAGGTCCTGCAAGAGTGATCACATCTGAATATGTACTGGGTAACGTTCAGGCATGCAATTTGTCATGTACAGGGCATACAGTATGTCATGGCCAAGTTTTATAGGGATGTACAGACCCTGTAGAATCAATTCCGTCCATGTTTCATGGGTTGTCAGGCGCCTTCCATTCTGTCACCTGCTCATTGACAGAATCAGATTTTGTGAAAATGCGTTTGTACACATTTGTGCAAATTCAGAGTTTTCCTTAATTTGCTCCCCCGAAAATGTGCGAATCCCCCCCAAAACATGCAAACCCTGAAAAATGTGTGTTTTCATGCCTTAGCCTATGTGGGAAATGCATATTTTTGGTCTATTTTACGTATTTTTCTACAACTAAATTTGCGTAAAATTACATGTGTTTGTTTTTTTAAATGGTCTGCAAGTCCATGCAACAAGTTGGGAAAAGCCGGTCCACTGTGGAATCCGTGGGTCAGAGTCTTAGATATTCAATCTCACCTGAGTCCATTGCAGAATTCTCTGACATCCCTAGCCAGGTAGGGTGGCCACATGTCATAGCTTACAGGGGACAGTCCTCAATCTGAAGGGCTGTCAGAGGACAGTCCTCTTTTTGTCTACTCCAAGTCCAGAGTAATGCTAAAAAGCTGTAAGAAAGGAGAGCGGCGGTCAAGAAGCTGCCTGTCAGTTTTAAGCATCTGGATAACAGACTGGACTAGCGCAGAAGTCACCTGGTCACAGTCCTCCTCACTATGGTGGGATGTATTTCCATTCAAATTATAGTAATAATTTCTAGATTTGCATCTATACATATAAATTAGCACGTGCAAATGTTAGGCATATCTATCCATGTCCTCTTTTGTCCTCTTTTTCGGTGGTGCATAAATGGCCACCCAAGGGCTAGGTTGAGGGTGTGGACAACCATACCTGAATCCAGACCCAGATTCTCTGCAACTCAGACCCTAGACTCTCTCCAAGTCAGGTTCCCAGAGATAAGTTGATGAAGCTGGAGTTGGCCCCTGAAGTGCAGTGGGCAAAAGGTACTGCTCTGATACCCAGGCAGGTGCAGATAGGTCAGGATCTGTGTACTTATACCAGGCCTGGCCAATACAGAGGCTTTGTGCTGCCTGCCAATCACAAGTTCTTGCACATACTCTTCTGTTTTGCTCATAAAGAGGGCTCCGACTCCGAGGACCTAGTAGACACAGTCCCAGGTGGCTCAGTAGACTAGGTCCCTACTAGAGATATGCGAGGAATCTGGTTGGGGGGTAAAAATCCTTCCAGATTCCGGCCTGTCATCCCAGAATTTCCCTGGCGCTGACCAGGGAAATTTTTTTAAGCCAGGGAAATTTGCGTAAATTTCAGCTGCAATTTGCATAAATTTTGGCCGCCATTTACGCAAATGGCGGCTGAACTTTATGCAAATTTACCTGGCTTAAAACACACACACATACACACACACACAAATTGCAGCCCATTTCAAAAGAAGAAGCCACCAAAAAAACAACACCCAACTCGGCCCGCTTTCGGCTCATGAGTTGGCGAGGTGCTGAAAGTCCACTGAGCGCAAGCGGGCCGAGTTTCTCAGTGCCACTCATCCCTAGTCCCTACCTCACAACATGAGATTTCAAGTTCCAGCCCTGGAGTCCATGGCGCATGCCTCCCCCCCCCCCCGAACAGATGCCTGCACTTGCTCTGCATTCTGACAGCACTTAGCAATTATTGGGAGGGACCCAGGAGCTAATTCCAGTACAATAGACCACAGGGCCGGTGCTACCATTAGGCCAACTAGGCAGCTGCCTAGGGCGCAGGGCTAAAGGGGGCGCCAGAAACACCTTGAAAAAAAAATACATCGCTCTCAAGTGGGAAGGGGGGGCGCTAAATATCTGATCTTGCCTAGGGCACCAAACTGCCTTGCACCGGTCCTGATAGACCAGCAGCACTCTCAGAACTGACATCATCAACTACCTATTTGGTGGGAAGATCCTTGTGTCCGGCACACTGCTGCTGCCGGTGAGGATCTCTGGATCAGGACCTGAGGGTTGAAAATGGCCTTTATGTTGTTACACAGAACTGTGATAACATGTATGAAATAAGCTAGTCAGACAAGAATGAAAAGCAAGATAAATTGAATTCAAGTTACTCATTTCTGGTGCAACGCTTAAAAATTAGGGCCTGTTGGAATGTACCTCAGAGTAATACCTAACATCTAAAATCTTAGTTCCTCAGACTAATACCTAATTCCATTCCAACCTAAGGAAGGCTGCAGTCCTATATATCCTTGGGAGTAAGCTCCATTTAGCTCAGAGGGACTTACTTCTGAGTAAACCTCCATAGGGTCAGGCTGCAAAAGCGTGTGGTGGCACCTCAGTTTCTAACTGGGTAGCGATGCCTGTGTATCTTCTGTGAAACTGCCTCCCCCCCCACTTCCTTTGCTTTCTCTCTCTGTCATTTTCCTCCCCCCCCCCCTCTGCAGCTGGTAATAGTTTATGGAGCATGTTGCTGTGTTAATATCTTGTTAAGGCTGTTTCAGCTGCTGGGTCTTTGAGAGGTCAGTGTCAGGACTATTTTATTCTGAACCCTTGATGTGCAGGGTAAAACTGGGGACAGGTAGAACTTCTGCGGTCGTTCACTGCAGGGAGCCTAGTGCTCCAGGCAACCCCTCCCATAATGCAGTGCTGCTGGCAGTATAAGCAATAAAAAATAATATGTTTCTGGTCAAAAGTAATTAGGCCAACGTAAAGAAGCATTTATATTAATGGACTAGACATAACATCACCAGCATTGCTTGATATTTCTCAATTCAGTTTGGTAAGGCTGCAGGTGTTTAAGAGCTGTTGAATGTTATTGTCTGTACATTTTTGGCAGGTAGCAGGGGGGAAAAGAAAAAGAAGAAAAAGGCCTGCAGCTTTTAAACCACAAGTAAAAATAGAAGCATGAATTCAAAAATATAAAAGTTTAATACTGGTGCACTTTGTGGTATTGAATCATTTGTGTCTGGTAGCTGGCATGTTGGAAGAATCAAGCATCTGATCTGAGGAGAAAAAAAACACAGACAGACAGACAGACAGACACACACACACACACACACACACATGAAATGAAAGACATTGGGGGGGGGACGACAAATTCGTCTGAAATAAGTCTTAAATTTCAGTCATGGCCAATAAAGCAAGGAAAGGTGGCTAGTACGAATACCCACTTCTCCATCTTTCTTCTTTTTTCTTTTGCTTAATTTCAACATGTAAGCTGCGTGGTCAATTTTTGCACTCGGTTGGCTGTGAGGTTAATCGTAGGCCAAGAGTGTTATGTTTCTGTAATGCCAGCTTAAGGTTCTGGCTGCCACCACATTTTTAAAAGGTCTGCTTCTTTTATGCTAAATAACTTTTTAAAAAATCAACACTAATTAGACATTAATAGGGCAGTCATATAATGAGAACCAAATGTTACATTTGTGTCATGCCCAATGTATGCGTGTGTAGGAACCCAACCATTATTCCAAGTTAAGGAGTAAAGTCATTGAAATAATTTCTGCCAAATGTGTTGTGAATTATGAAATGAATCAAGATTCCAGTGCCAGAACAATGTGTGGCAAGTTGTGAAATGTGAGTTCTTGATTGTTTTTATAATCTTTATTTATTTATCTACCACCTGGGTTATCTTCTTTGATCATTCTGTGTTCAACTTTATGGAAGTTGAGGGTGGGGGAATAAAGAGTTAGGTCACTCTCTCTTGATGTGGTAGATATCTGTTTTCTTAAACCTGTGGAATGATCACTATGTAGTTGGCCAACATGAAAGAAAACATGAACAGGCAGAGTCAGGCATAGACTCTAGGGAGATTTACCTGTAGAAACCATGTTAGGGTTTTATCTGTAGAGCACTTCTTTGGTTCTGATCTTGCTAGGTATTTCTTATACAATCCCACTTGTTACTGAGAGGCTCAGCCATGATGGCATTCCTTCCCTCCATCCTCCTCCTCCCCCTTCTGTTTTGCAGGCATCACCTAGCTGCCTGCTAGCACCTTGTCTAATATGTTTTATTGAGGAGAGTTTAGATTTCTTAGCTGCCTTTTTCAAAAAAGACTCAAGGCGACTTACAACAACATTAGAACATACAAAATCTATAACAGCTAAAACAATTTCCCCTAAAATACAGCCACCCCATAGAACAACTAAAACATCAGTGACAACCATAAACAATTCAACTGACATATTAAAATGACCCAACATATGCCATCAGATGATATATGCAGATTCCTTCCTAATAGGTCACTACCCGAGTCAGGCAGTCCATGAGGTAACCTAAAATAGACCAGTTTAAAGCTCTGGCAGGAAAAATATCTTCTAATCTTGAAGCATACTCACCTCCAGATAGACTGTTAGGTTAATGCACCACCAGGTTCTCTTTCAGTCCCTTTTGTTCTAGTAACTGCCACCTAAAGTGTCCCTTGGAAGCATGTCTTTGAAATGCTTCATCAGCGGACTCAAATTCAGTCTTAGAACTATTCACTCTGGGATCCAAGTTACTGAATTTTTAGGATACTTTTAAAGGTCTTTAAGAATATTTTAATAATATTTACTATGTTTTTAACTAGTTATGTATTTTATATTTATGGTTATTCCTCGCCTCGATCTGAGTGGAGAGGCGGGTAAGAAATAATTTATTATTATTATTATTATTATTATTATTATTATTATTATTATTATTATTATTATTATTATGTATCACATATAAAGGACCTAAAATGTTCTAAGCACTGTACAGAGGTGAAAAGAACAGACACTCCCTGCCCACAGGTCCCAAATCCAATAGTCATGATACAAAAGGGGGAGGGGGGAAGGAATGGGGATGCAAATGACCGTGATCTTTGATTGCTGAATGGAGCTTAAGAGATCCCTCCCTCCTGCATGCTTTAATCAGGTTTTTAAAAATCTCTATTAGTGCCAATGGAGGCTTTTTAAAAGCCAAATTGTGGTGCAGGGGCATTTTAGGGGGGTCAGTGCTGGGGATGGAAGGACTAACTCTCCCCTCTCCAACAATGTGAGCCCCCCTCAAATTTTTTTTTAAAAAAATCTCCCCTACACTGGCATCAGGCTTTTAAGAAGCCTCCATTGGTGTCAATCAATGCCTTTAAAAAGGCCAATTGCTGGCTGGGGTGCATTTTCCAGTGGAGGGATTGCGTGTGTGATATGTGCACGAGGATCTGGGCAATCGCATGGGGGGATCATGTGCCAGCAGTGGGGTGCCCCACCCACTGTGGGATGTGGCCCCCTCTAGTGCTGGCATGTGGCCTCCCAACAGGCTTCCCTGGACCCAATTCTGCCATCAGTCCAAAAAAGTTTCCCCACCCCTGAGTTAGAGCATCCATCAATGCAAGTATCTCACTTCCAGTATGTACATGTGGACACAACTCTACACATTAGCTAGCTGTTTAATCCTGAGAGTCCACAAGGAATTCCGTGTTGTGATTGTGTGTATGTGTTACAAGGATATGAGCAACTAGATCAGGGGTATTGTATGTCTTTCAGCCCGAGGGTGAGGCCGAAGGCAAAAAGTGTGGGGCTAAAATCCCAGCATGTTTTAGCTTAAAGCTCTTACAGCCAGGAACTAAGCCTTAGGAGAGGCATTTGGAATGCAAGTTGGGACCCCAGGATGGGCAAATTTGGCCCCCAGCCTGAGGTTCTTCACCCCTGAACTATAATAACCATATTCAAAGGAGATTGGAGGCACACTCTCAACAGTGTAGAGAATTTTAGCAGGTGCCACTTGTCACAGAGGAGTAAGGATATTTTCACTTACCGAATTTCCCTCTCCTATATTAATGGCCTTACTAACAGATCCTTTTACATGAAGATGACAAGGATGGAATGTATGTAGACTTCCTGCTTACGAAACAGGTGCTCTACCATTGAACTATTGCATCCCCTCCTGAGAGTGGCATATATTAGGTTTCCAGGCACTGCTGTATATGGAACTGCCCTGGGAATCTTCACACCGTTCTCTGTCCAAAATATGATATACATGGAGCGTGTCATATGTTAGATCCCCCTCTGGAGGAACTAAAAGTGTTACTTTGTGAGACTGGGGAAAGGGGAGTTGGTTGCCTTTCTGATTAAATACTGAGTCTTGAGAGGAGGATTTCTGAACTTAAAAATACTATGTAGAAAAGGTGTTGTTGTTGTTGTTGTTGTTGTTGTTGTTAGAGTTTCTTAGTTGCCTTAAAAAAAGGCTCAAGGTGACTTACAAGAAAAGTATTAAAACATACAAAATATTAAATAGCTAAAAACAATTTCCATTAAAAATTCCAAAACATAATAAAACACCTAAAACATCAGTACAGACAATAAAGAACCAATGCATAAAAAGCCCATCATATGCATTCCAGTGCTTGGGAGTAGAGGAAAGTCTTGACCTGACACTGAAAAGATGACCATGTTGATGCCAGGTGGGCCTCACTGCAGAGAATGTTCCACAGTTGGGGAGCCACCACTGATAAGGGTCTCTCCCTTGTTTCTGTCCCCCAAACCTCCCTTGGAGAAGGCACTCGGGGGGGGGGGCTCAGATGTTGATCACAGTGTATGGGTAGGTTCCTACTGAAAGAGATGCTCCATCAGCTATTGTGGTCCCAAACTGTATAAGACTTTATAGTTTATAGGACAAAACCAGCACCTTGAATTGTGCTTGGAAACATATAGGCAGCCAGTATGGGTAGCATATCACTTGCATTCAGCCAGGTGATCTAGATCATATTCTTGAATGTTTTGTGTCTATCGTTTTTGACATTAAGCAACATACTGAAAAATAATGGGCTCTCAGTCACAGCAAAATTACACAGGCTTAAATCTCACTAAAATTCCTGAAGTATAAATCCTATTTTGTTTCTGAGCTTACCAAACTTTATCTTGAGATTTCCTATTGTCAATATGTCTTAGTTTCACTGGTCTGATTTTAGGAAGGGGCCATAGCTCAGTGGTAGTGCAAGTGCTTTGCATGAAGGTCCCAGGTTCAATTCCCGGCATCGTCAGGTAGGGCTGGAAAAAACCCTGCCTGAAACCCTGGAGAGCTGCTGCCAGTTAGTATTGACAATACTGGGCTAGATGGAACCACGGTCTGACTCAGGATAAGGCAGTTTCCTATGAGCCTAGAAAATGATGTGAGATACTCCTATACAAAGTGTTATGAAACCGCAAAACATTCTTATACAAATGCTGAAGTAGACTGAAGTTTGCTTTGTGTTGATACTGTGTTTTGAGAAGACAAAAGAAAGGTAATATTTGAATACCAATGTCATCTGGTGTATTAATTAGGTGGCTGAGAGCATGTCCCTTCTTGACTCACTAGTGTGACACACCACTTAATTTTATTTTGCCACTTTATTTTCGCTAGTTGTGTCAGACAGTGTTTCAGGGCCCAATTCAGTAGGCTTAAGAGCTTCTCTTTCCATCTGTTTTCTTGAAACTGCACATTCTGAACAAGTATTGCCATCTGGGCATGAGTGTGATCTTGTGATAGAGTGGAGCAATTTTTTAAAATAAATAAACCTAAATTGATTGTTTCCTGAGAATGTAAATCTGGTGATTTCTCTTTCAATCCTAACTTCGATGGTGAACCTAAAATAGAATATGGCGCAGCATGGCATGCATGTTAACTAAACATCCTTCCCTTCAGGAGACAGAAATAAGCACAGACTCTAAGCTGAGAAATCTTTGTCTTGCCTTGGTTCCTCCTGAGAATATGGACAAAGTATCTTCTAAGTCCAATTCTGTTCTATATGGGAGTTTCCCCCAGGCCAGGACTAATACTTCACAAAGCTTAGAAGCAGTATATGCATGCACACATCAAAGCCATGCACTTTGACGTTAAACTAGACTAGCTTAGATTGGGGATATTCAAATCAGCAAGGTTCTCTAAATTTCACTGTGGCGGACCAAACCTGGTCCGTTGCGCGGGTTCGGCACCTTAAGAGTTAACCGGCACCGAAGTCGTGCCCTGTACGCGGCTGTCAAAACCTTTACTTTCAGACGTGAGTGAAATTGACAAGGAATCCCCTTAGAAACACAGGGAAGCCACAAGCTAGTCAGTTACAAAAGAGTTTAATGGAGCAGAACTAATAGACTACAGGAATTTCAAAGTATAAACAGAACAGTCAATTCGGAAGTATTCAATTTGCTTCCTAGTTAGGCTTTGCTCGAATGCAGAATATTACCGGACACCAGAGACTCTGACTCTAGGTTCTAATGTAGCGGTTTGCTTTGCCGATCGCCGGGCGTCCTGTCCGGGGTTGGAAGTTGCTTGGTCCTAGCCGGAGCTAGCGACCTGACCTGTGCAAGCCTGCACCGTGTTCCCAATAACCCTTGGTTCTTTTGCACGTATCTTTTCTACCCTCCCTCGCCCCCTCCCTGCCCTTGATGACCAGGGGGGCTGGTCCTGCCCCATGGGGTGGTGGCGGCGCCTTTCGGGTGCTGGCATCTCCATGGGTACTTTGGGGTACTTCACAGGTCTTTGAGACTGCACCCCCCCCACCTCCGAAACCTCATGCTCTTCCTTGAGGTAAGTGTAAATGTGTCCCATTGAATGTATGCAGATGTGGCAGATGTGTAACCGGTCTGCCCAGAATCGTGTCTACTGTGCCCCAGGTGGGGATTATGCAGACATAGGGGTGGCAGCAGAAAAAGGGGAAAACATGTCAGGGTTCAATGTGTCAGGGATGCTTTGACCTGGATTCCTGCATTGAGCAGGAGGTTGGACTCGGTGGCCTGGTAGGCCCCTTCCAACTCTACTTTTCTATGATTCTATGATTCTAGGGTTCAGCAGTGAACTCAGGCTTTCTCTCCACATTCACATTGAAGCTCCTTGGAACTCAATTGTATATCAGATAGCAAGCTTGTTTTTTTTCTTTTCACATGAAAATTTGTGCATATTTTTTGCATATATTTTTTTAAATGTACACATCAATTCTGCAGATTTTTCTCCCATTGATCAAAACGTGTTTGTGTGCATTTTTCAAAAGTGCATTTTTTTTTCATGCCCATTTTTTCATATGTAAGCATTTTGGAACCCTTTTTGTTTGTTTGTTCCATGGATCGCATCGCAAGCTTGGAAATGTATGGACTTTGACCACAGATTGTGTTCGGATCCATGTTTGGTTCCAGAAGGTGTGAGCTCAGCAAATTCCAATAAAAAACAAACTGAAATGAATTTCTCATGCATCTCTAGCTTAGATAGAGCCATGAAGAAGAGTGAGTTTGGAGACATCTGTGAATGTCCTTTTATGTTGTGTGTGCTATAGGAAACTAAGGTGAGACAGGCAAATATACATTTAATAGGGCCACTATTTTAAAGAGTTAATATGAAGATCAGCCCCACCACCCATATTTATTGTACATAATCTAATAGGCAGTGGTGGCTCCAATGTCAGTGCAGGGCAGCGTATCCACTCTGGGTTGTAGTCTGAACTTTTAAGGAGCTATCTATGGTTCTGAACCTTATCCCTGAAGTAGTTTCAGCACCATGGATAGCTCCTTTAAAGCTCAGACTGAAACCTGGGGTGGATACACTGCCCCACTGACATTGGAGCCACCTGGCCACTGTTGCTAATAAGGTACTCTTTAGGGCCCCTATAATTTGTTCCTTGATCCATAGCTAATTAGAGCAGGTGGAAACTAGCACTCCTGGCACCAGTGGCAATATCACTTATTGACCTCTCTATATGGTCTGATTTGAACAGAAAGCCAGCTACCTACTTAAATCAAGCAACTTGTCCTCCTTATGTATGCAGTATTATTAGCACACTATCATGGCATCCATCCAGCCCATGGATGTCTGGCATTCTAATTCTGCTGATAGAAGGGCCCATGACTTGAGTCCTGTTTTGTCATTCAAAGTATGCTCATTGCATGAGCATAGCGGGGAGGCTTCACCCCCTAACCTACATAAATTCAATGAATGCACTTGGATCAGAAGGAAGAATCTGTGGGTGCAATGCCACTCTCCCCTCCACGTGTGCGCACACACACACACACACACACACACACTTACATGCTGTGAACAACCAAACAGGACCCAAAATTAAGCAGGGAACACTACAGCCACCTGGAGTGCAGCAGCATGGCTGCAGCATCTTAGATTTGTATAACCATGTTTAAATCAGACTTCATGAGCAAGCAACAGTGGAGGAAAAGTGGTGACTTCTTTTGGCTTCATGAGGAGGACCAGCACCAGCACCAGCACCAGCACCAGCACCAGCACAAGTGTCTGAAATAAATCAGGGAAACCAAGCAGTAAGGATAATCTGCTCCATGTACGATCACATCATTCTACTGCTGTAGGAGTCTCTGTCTCCACTCTGCATTTGTGCTATTTTGCAATAGTGCTGCAATAATTTATGTTTCAAATTTTTGTTTTATTGTCAAGTTGGAACAGTTGCCCAGTATTTCTGTTTACAACATTTCCTTGATTTCCACAACAAACCCAATAAAATGTTCGGAGGTTTTATTTCTTTCTCTTTGGTTCTGTTTAGCATTCTGAACAATGTCTGCCCATGATACCTCTGTCAAAAGAGTTTTATCTGGTTCCTTCTTCAAATGTATGGTCCTTTGTGGGGTAGCCTCTAGAGGGTTGCTAGTTTACTCATTCAACCAAAGCTGTGGCAGAGATACTGTATCAGGCTAGGTCAATGCTGTCTTTTCAGATTTGCAAGTCGGTCACTTTGAGTTCATTGCACACATAGGAAACCTCAATATTCAGTCTCGGTGTCTCATAAAAGCTTTCTGAATACTTGCTTCTCCTTTTCTGGATGTGCATATGCTTAAAATATTAGAATAAAATGCTCCCTGAGCAGTCAGAAGTTCCAGGGTAATGTTAATGGATCTGTTGTGAGGAGAATTGGTGGCTTTCTTGGTTTTATTTACAAATGTACACATGGAGCTAGTAAGAAGCAAACAGGCACCCAGGCTGATAGTCTTAAAGTAAGGATAGATAATTAGCAGCCTGGTGGCCAATTATAAACTCCTTCTCCCAAACTGAGGAGAGCATTTGAGAAGGACATATTCTCTCAACCAGAGATACAAGAAAACTGCTCTTTCATTCCCTCCCACAATAGGCAATCGATAATCTATTAGAGGGTCAAAAAACCTTTATTGGTGTCAAGACTCAAGTAGGAGTGATTCAGGGGGCAGAAACAGTGCTGAATATTAGTCCTTCAGCTTTTGTTCAATTCAGAATATGGCCTTTGATAAAAATGGCTCCAAAGCATTATCAGTCCATTACCCCAACCTCCTACAAGTTGGTCCTGCTAGCCCAGGGGCGAGCAACTTGTGGCTCTCCAAATGTTTTGTCATATAATTCCCATAATCCGTCACCATTGCCTATGCTGGCTAGGGCTGATGGAAGTTGTAGGCCAAAACATCTGGAGGGCCACAAGTTGCCTACCCATATGCTAGCCAGTAACCTCTCAGCAACCTTTCCCAGCCAGCTCCATAACCCCAAACTGCCTTCAAATTACATAAACTGTTCCTTTCAGCCCACACTTTGCAGGTAACTGTGGCATATGTATCTTCCACAATGGATGTTTAGTTATAAGTAGCTTGATTGGTCTGTCTCTTCACTTAGTGTGACAGAATAGTACAGGTCCTAACAATCCACTAAAGATTTTTCTGCCAGGTGGAGATCTTCCTTTATCTTGCATGATAGTGTCATTTTGCTAGCTCTGGGACCAGTCATGAAGTATCTCACACTTTTTAACCCTTACCAGCCCCCCAATACTCTGCAACAACATCAGCATGTATCTCTGTAGCAAGCTTATTTTGATTTGTTATGTGTGTTGATGTACTGATCATATTTACCATTTTCAAAATTGTAAGGATCATGGAAAAGATATCTACATGTTTGTGGAATAAACAATACTGTCTTTCTTCTGCACAACGGTTTGATTTGGAATTTTCCACTGCAGATTCTTTACAGCTGCTTGACTTCTTTTGATGCTTCCTTTTTAACCCCTTCCTTGTCATAATTTATGCCATTTTAACCAATACAATATTCCTCATTTGTCACAGCTTTACCTCTACCCCATTCTCAAACTTGATGAGTGACATACTTTAGGGATATTCCCTCTGTATTTTTATGGATATTCCCTCTGTAAGCTACACGTGTGTAGCCTAAGCTTTGTGTGAATATTGTGTGCATATTCCTGATATTTCTGTAACTAGAGACTTCATATCTCTGTTATGTCCACATTGCTTTCCCTTCTAAGATTACCAGGTTCTAACAGTGACATTTAAACATCAATCTAATGAGAAGGCTGCACTCATTTTGATCTGCCAATCATCACTCACATTAGTGATAATCTTCTTGGGATGATGATTGTAATTACTTGTATGGGAGTGTCGTTGATTATTGTTCTGAGGCTGCAGCTTGAGGAGAGAGTGAAAGTTCGACTTTAATGGCAAACTGGCATTATGGGCATGTTATACCAGCAATCCAGGCTCTCCAGTAGATTCTTCTTGGGTACACTGCAGTGATGATTGGCCAGGAAACATCTTTCCCTAAAAGCATTATCTACATATTTGGCAATTGTGGAACAAAAAGCCTCACACTGGAATGCCCATCCTAGTCTGCCTGACTGAAGGCTTAAGCCTAGCAGATACGGTTTGAGTATTTGAATTCTAATTCTTCCCTGGCCCCAAATAGCTTTGCTATAAATATTTTCCCATATATACCCCTTATCCAGCCCTGCCCAGTAGCCATACCCAAAGTACTTGCATGATGCATCTGTGGACCAGATGACCTTATGGGTGAGTCACAAAAGGCTTGCGTACATCAGTGGTCTATGACCATGTCATAAACATCTGCAGGTGACTGCATCACAAGTCAGTGTTGGTCTGGTCCTGTAAAATCCTAGAAAGCTTGGATCTCTTAAAGCTCAGAAATTGTATCTTTTCTAGCCTCTCTTCTCAGTCTTGTAACATCAGTGGTGAGTATCTCCCTGCTTATCATCCATGTGCTGAGTATGTATGTTAAAGGTAAGCATTTGGGAAACAAGAACATGTGCTCCACAATTATGGAACTTTCTTTCAATGGAGACTTGCCAAAACATGGATATTATTTCAGAAAAGCTGGAAAACCTATCTGTGTAATTTTGGTATTTGATGTTAAGATCATGTATTTGTGTGTGATGGTTAATAATTTATTGTTGTTGGTTTTTTTTGAAGGTAAAGCATTATAAATGCTCTCAGCCTTTGGTGGGAGAGGTTAAAATCTAAATAAATGCATATGAATAGAGCCTGGTGGTCTTTAATAGAAGCACAGTGTCTTCTATGCTATCTAGATCTATGCTAATTTGCTGTGCTACAGCTCTTATGGAAGAAATAGAAATGGCACATCTATTGACTGGTACCAGCTGTTCCCTGCCAATTGTACTTTCCTACAGATAGCAAGCTGTGCATTTGGCAGCAGCGAATCTCAAACAGTTAACATGTGCCCCAGGGAGGGCAACTGCTTACCCTAAACCCATCAAAAAGCACAGCTATGCTCTGCAAGATTCATGTTATGCTCATCACATCTGTTTCATATTTTTTTGGTATTCATAGTTGATGGAAGACTTGAGATGCAAAGTCACAGTTTTTAATATAAAACAAAAGCAAGCATGAAACACAGACAGAATATACATCTCAGTGAATAATTTCATAATGAGACTTCTAGCGTAGGAAACATGAAATGTACTTGGATATTTTTAGATGTTAAAGGCAGAATAGAATCCATTCATATGTCAAGCCACAGTAACATCACTGTTCCTAGTTAGAGCACTGCAAGGAGAATTGCCTGACATACCACAAAAGAGTGTGATCCCCCAAACTGCAGAGCAACTTCAGCTCTAGCTTCAGTTGGAGCAACTTTTGAGGGATTCATCTGAGTTAGATAAGATGTAGAATATTAAATGTTGGAAATAGCTAATGAGTTCAACTCCCATCAGTTAATCACTTTGGACCCCAATCCTATTAAGCTGTGTTAACTAGTATATAGATGTTTCCTACAGCACTACTATAATAAGTAGTCTTAACTTAGCTCAATGAAAATGTTGACCCAGTGTGTGGCTGCTGTGAAAAAGGCAAACTCCATGTTAGGCATAATTAGGAGAGGAATTGAAAATAAACAGCCAATATCATATTGCCCTTATACAAATCTATGGTGTGATACACTTAGAATACTGTGTGCAGTTCTGGTCACCGCACCTAAAAAAGGATATTGTACAGTTGGAAAAAGTGCAGAAAAGGGCAACTAAAATGATCAAGGGGCTGGAGCAGCTCCCGTACGAGTAAAGGTTACAGCAGCTGGGATTGTTTAGCTTAGAAAAAAGGTGAGTGAGGGGAGACATGACAGAGGTGTTCACAATTATGCATGGTGTGGAGGAAGTGCATAGGGAGACATTTTTCTCCCTCTCTCATAATACTAGAACCCGGGGTCATCCCATGAAGCTGATTGGTGGGAGATTCAGGACAGATAAAAGGAAGTACTTCTTCACACAGTGCATAGTTAAACTATGGAATTCACTTCCACAAGATGTAGTGATGGCCACCAGTTTGGAGGGCTTTAAAAGGGGATTGGACAAATTCATGGAGGAGAAGGCTATCAATGGCTAGAAGTCCTGATTGGCTATATGCTACCTCCCTTATCAGAGGCAGTATGACTAAGTACACCAGTTGCCAGGGAACATGGGTGGGAGGGTGCTGTTGCACTCATATCCTGCTTGTGGGATCCCATGAGCAGCTGGTTGGCCACTGTGTGAACAGAATGCTGGACTAGATCGACCCTTGGTCTGATCCAGCAGGGCTCTTCTTATGGTAACTGTTTTGTCTTAAGTAGTCTTAATTTTGAAGTGCTTTAGATGGTACAAGACCAATTCAAATGAATGAAAGGTTCTGCCCTTGCCAGACCTTGTGATCTGTACTCTTCTGTTCCTCATTTGGCTGAGTCTTTCCAACAGGCCTGGTAATTTGCCTCCCCACCATATTGGTTTCCCCTTTCTGCTCCTCTCTTCGGCCATTAGCACTCTAGTGACTTGCACATGCATGGGGCAGATGAGGGGTGCTGATGCAGCCCTTACATGCAATAGGTGAATGGGGGACAGGTGAGAGAATCTGAGATGGCAATTGATGCTGTGGGTTGGCATTGCACAATACAATATGGTAACACTGTGTACAGGTTGAAAATGAGCAGATGCTTTTCTTTGCTTAAAGGTCCTTACCCGTAGACAGCAGGCCGCTTAATGTCATATGGACATCTGTAACTCCCTTAAAATCTAAAAGGAATGCACAAATACCTTCTTTGTAATGGATTTGGAGTGGCAAGGATTTAGTGTACCCCTCCAGTTGCTGACCTCAAGCACTCATGATTCTGTGCCTTGAGCAAGAAAAGATCAATTATCCTGTTACCATCTACTGTCATTTTAAATCTGCGAAGGAATTGTGCACAGTAAAAGCTTGAAAGACTGCTATTCTATTGTTAACATATGTTTTATTCATTTATCTTTTTTTTTTTAATGTGCTGTCTGTGATTAAAACAAGGGTTTGCCCAGTATAAGTATTTGTGGCTTGTTTCCCTGCTGCCCCCACCCCGTTTTTATTTTTTTGTTCAATGAGAAACCAGTGAAAAACAGTATTGTACCAGGATTCAAAAACATATTTGTTAATTACAGTGATCATATAGTCTTTCAAATGCTAATAGTCTGACTGCAATTTCATTTTGCTTGGTACTGATAGAACTTATGATTAAAGAATGGTATAGCTTTATAGTGATTTTGCTGCCATCTGTGTGCACCAGGCAATAACTATGTACAGATGGCTGTGATTCAGAGACAGGTTGCCACATGCAAAAAAAGTATGTTTCAGTTATTTCAGTAAGATTTATTGCAGCAGTCACAGTTAAATGCTTGAACCTTAATGATAATTGCTACTAATCCTTCAAGAAAAATGATTAGAGTTTAATAAACCGCAAGGAGCAGCTTTTGTCATAAACTTCAGAAACGTATCACAAAGGTATATTTTATTTCCCCCCCCTCCCTTGTCTAATCATTTATTTCAGCATATGTGGGACTGCAATGCTTTGTAATGTAAAAGTTAGGAAGATTGTTTCATACTTATATCCTGCAGGCTGGCTTTTAATTACCCCCCCCTTTTTTTTAAAGGAACAGACTTCCACTGGCCCCTCACTTGGGGACAGGGAGAAGATTTGCGAGTGGGAGAGGAGAGAGGAGTCAAGTAACAAGTCAGGTTGGTCACAAGTAAAAAGGTGGGGACACAGGAAAGGGCTTATTTAAGCACCTGGGTTCCCGCCCACGGTCTCTTTTGCTGCAGGAGGGAGATTAAGACGTCTTTGGGGTTTTGCCTTTCTCGCCTACATTGGGTGCCTGGAGGCGTCAAAGTACGGCGACGATGGTAAGGCCCTCCAGCTCCACATGGAGGGCAACTGGCCGGGGGCGGACCAACCCGCCTCCGGTGCGGTTAGGATGTATTCGCCAAAATATTTAAAATATTGGTTTTTTCCCGGCCAATGGCCGGGCTAGGTTAGTACCGCACTTCGCCCTTCACAGATCTTCAATTCAATAAATGTGGCCCTGATTTGAAACCATATACTCTGTGTCTGACTCTTCTTTATCTCACCCATACACTCACAAATAAAAACCCTTAGAATAATTTCTTTAGTTTAAACCAGGTCCTTGGAAAAATGTTCAGTATTTTTTACCTTTCTACATAAAATGGAGGAGAAAATCTGGAGATAAAATATGGGGTATGCCAAAGAAGGCTCGATATCCCTCAATATATTATTGGGAGGGGGCACCAAAAGGTCTCCATATGATCCTTGGATAACCACATCTACCATTTTCTAGTATTAAGGGAGAGATTTGTTTTATGGTCTCTGAGACAAATTAATTTCATTTTTCTAGAAGTCATCTTCTGCATATTTTTAATTCCCCTCCCTCTTTTTGGGGTTGTGTGCTCTGTTGATGAATTCAGAGTTTTTAAAATATAACACACATTTTAGGCAGGGCAACTATTATTCATTTGTATTCCTCTAAAGGTGCTTTCACAAGTTATGTGAAGAGCATGTTTTTAATATTTATAACTTAGGGCAGAATCCTATGCATGTTTAGACAGAAAAAAGTAGTACAATTCCCAGCATTCCCTAGTCAGCATGGCTGGCTAGGGAAAGTTGGGATATGTATGACTTTTTCTGTCTAAACATGCATAAGATTGCACCCTTATAGTGCAATCATAAACATGCCTACTCAGAGAAGTGAATCAGACTGAGATCAATGGGAATTACTCCCAGGTAAGTCTGTACAGGATTGCAGTCTCAGCTTTTAGTGTGCAAATATGGCTATCATTATATGTAATGCAGACTTATAAACAACAGAAATACAACTGCTTAATTTTGATTCACTTGGTGGACGCACCTCTCCAATTTTCTACTGATGCATTCTTAAACTGCAAATAGGTGGCTCTTTGCAATCTTTCATTCATTTCATATAGTGTGGACCCACACCTTTTTTGGCTCTTGAATAGAAAAACCAATCATTGACATAATGAATAAGCAGAATCAAGTGAGTGTTGTAAGAAAACATTTTAGATATGCTGCTCTTGATGAAAGCACTGCACTTCTGCTTGGCCCTTGAGCTAATGTCCTTGAGCTGGAGGTAAAAACTCAAAGGGAGCTGATAACCTGGCAATGGTCTGGGGAGACTGAGAGCCTTATATTCTCATCACCAGCCCCCCCTGTTCCTGTTCCTCAGCTAGGTCATTCCTTTCAGCTGGAATACCTTCCTCCTCCCAGGCAGAACCCTTCCAATAGAGACTTTTGGCAGTCAAATGGGTGCTCCTGCAGGGACTTTGGCCTTCCCACCAGGGTTCGCTGCCACCTTTGCTCTTGAGTGCTTCAGGGATTCGAGGAGGAGAATCATGGATCAAGGCATGGCTCTGGATGGGGTTGCAGCAGGCATACCTGTGACATGGCTCTTCTGGCAGCCGTTGGACTAGTGCAGGTTCCTCTGGGCCTTCAGGTGGAGAAAGGTTCCCTGTGGAATTCCAAACCTCTTTGTCTGAAGAGGTTTCTCCAGGATCTAGGTCAGACGGGATCCTGACTATAACTGGGAGTACTAGCAAGATCAGGATGGAGTGTAGATAACCAGTTTATACTGCATCCATGTTTGCAGGTGTAGTGAACTAGAGATGATGGCTTTTTAAGTAAACTGGAAGTATAAGAGAGGGTTCTTTCCCCATAACTGATGTGATGTGGGAGGACCCAGCACCTACACCCAGCACCTGTGCACAATCTTCTATTGTGCAGCTCTTGCTGACCCTATTGTGATTCTGCCAATAAATTCAGCTGTGGAGAGACCTGACTACACAACCAATCCAAGCCTCTGGCTGAGGGAGGAATATTTTTAGTGGACTATAGCGTATAATCTGAAAGCTGCTGCCCAGCATCCTCTGCAAATTTGCAAGTAATTGTCTCAATCCATACACTGTGAATGGTCAGAGTAACAAAATGCTTGGGATTGTTCACTGAATGAATTCCTTTATATCCCCTAACTAATCTCTGTGGAGTACCATTTGTTACGTTCCTCCTTCTTCCTTGTCTATGCTCTCTCGTTCAAAAGCTGAGATTTGGAAGTTTAAACTCCCCCCCCCATTTATACTTAGGGGACAAGTATAAATTTGTATAAAGTTGTACAACTTTACAGTTTTTCTAGATGAACGTCAGTTACTTTTAATGATAAGAAACAGTACAACAGTTGGAAAACATACTTATTTAAAAGCAAGGATCATGTGAATGTACAACTGTGCAAAACTAATGAGAGATTTTATTCCAATGGGGATGGAATTAGGAAGATACCAGTTTAGTCTGTCCTACAATAACTCAACTGGATATACTAATGTGAAGTTCTGGAAGGAAAAAAGGGAAACCAGATTAAAATATGTTTGACATCCTGGCCACCAAAACTGATACAACACAGAAGTGGGGAATCTGTAGTGGAGATATTTCTTCAGTGTTTTGCTTTCACTAAAATAGTCAAGAGATGTTTTATAGGAACTGTATATTCACCACCTGAGTTTGTGCTTCATTCCAGCGCAATCATTTTCTATACAGTATTTAACAGGAAGCCTTCTGGAATAATCCTTTATGGCTTCCCAGCTCTGCCACTTCCTTCCCCCAGTGGCTGACTTCCCTGTCACATTATTAAGTGGCATCTTAGGCGGAGGAAACATCAACACAACTTATTACTCGGGCTGTAGTGAATTAATATATTCATGTTTATTAATTTAAAATCTTGTTTGCTATGAGCAGCATTATCACTTAGCTACAGCAATTTTCCACCTCATTTGGTATCCTACTAAATTTAGCTGCATTAGTATCTCTGGTAGCCTATCAACAAAACCTTTCAAATGTTGGAGGTGCAGCAAAAGGTGATGAACGCCGAAGGCTTGGTTGTGTTGAGGTCATCTTGCTATTTGCTGCTCAATCTCAAATTCGTCTATATTCACATACCATAAATGTACAAAACCACAGAAGTGTCTCTACACTGGCTGTTTGTGATCTTGCTGATGTGGTATAAAATTGATTATTACTTGTACTCCTCTGGCTCCAACTCTGAAACTTTATGAATAATAATGTATTTCATGTTCATGTTCCTGTGTCAGGTTGGGTTACTTGGACTTTTGATACTTCCTGATAACAACAAACAGTAAGTACAGCAGCTGGGAGAGCAAAGGAGCAGGTGAGGTATTTCGTTTTCATCTGTCCCCTGCTCCTCAGTTGCTGCTGCACTGACTTTGGCAGAAGGAGAGCTTGAAGCGCTATCTGCCTGGCAGGAAAAAGTGCCCCCGTGAACAGTACACAAGTGGCTTCGAAGCAGGCATTTGTGAGTGTTTGTGTGCGTGCATTTAACTGCTGAGCCAATGTGGATGACAGCACCCCAATGGTGGTGACCCCAAATGAGGCAACACCAAAGGGAAGGTACTGCTTTGGTGGCAGCTTGAGGCTAAGGGGAGAGAGTGAGATTGCAGAACTGCTATTTTCAGTCTTGAGCCCCTTCTGGGAGGCCCAGTGGCCTTGAGAAAAGAAAGGCATGAGAAAAGATGCCCACACTGTTTTTAAAGTGTCTTTCTTGCTGAAGATGTTTTCTAACTGTCGTGTGTTTTTGTTTGCTGGCTGCAGGCTTATATTGTTTTATTGGTAGCTTTGATATTTTCCTGGGAGACCCATTGCTTAGCCTGGGGAGGGATACGGGAACCCTTATTAATGTGGTCCTCGGTAGGGGGAGGCATGGCACTGGGGGATTCATGGGACAGTTGAGGAGAAGAGTGAGCTCCAGTGATGTCCAAGCAGATATGCACCTGCTCCTAATATTGGTGGAAACTCACCTGGCCTTGATCTCAGCAGAATTTGTTAAGGGGACCCAGAATACTCAGGTGGACTGGCTGAGCTGGAAAGTGATTCAACAGTGGGGTTGGCTGGTACTCCATGAGGTATTCCAGATGATTCCTGAGACTTGGGGGGAGGGGGTTCCAGTGATTGTTCTGTTCACAGACAACTTAACAAAAAAAGTATCCAGCTTCTTCTCAAGGTTCCAGGAACCAAGGGCAGAAGCCAGTGATGCACTGTCAGTACCATGGCCTCAAGGGCTACTGTATATGCCTTTCCACCTTTCCCTCTACAAACAAGAATGCTATGCAAGGTAAGGGCATTGTGAGTGTAGATCCTGGTAGTGGCTCCATTCTGGCGGTGGTGTTCTTGTTTCTTGGACCTCATGGATCTCAGTGCCTGCTCTCTGTGACAGATCCCAGTCAGACCAGATGTTCTGACCCAAGGTCTGATTCTCCACCTAGACCTAAGATGGCTCCAACTTTGCCCTTGGAAGTTGAGCAGCACCTATAGGTCTTTCTGGGACCAAGTAATGACCCTTCTATTTCCCCAGCCATTGTAGAAATTATTTTTATGTTTTTAGATCCTACTGTTGTTTTTGTTTATTTATGCTCTTTCTGGCAGGTGAAGTTTTCTGGGGTTTGTTTTGTTTTCAAAAGGACACGTGCACACACAGCAGAACTGGTGCAAACCAGCATATATGTGTGTGTGTGTGTGTGTGTGTGTGTGTGTGTGTGTGAAATTGATTAGGAAACCTTATGGTAGCACTTCACTAGCTACACTAAGGATCCTAAGTTACATATGCTAGGTTCCATTAAGTTGGCTAAAGTGCTAGCTTTCTGAGTCAGCTCTATCCGATGTATGGCTGTTTGTCCTCTGTGAGGACTAGAGCCCAAGGCTGCAGAGGAAGAAATTCTCCTGGTACCAGACTAATTCCTGGTGAGTGTCCTCCTTCAGTACCTGAAGGAGGACACTCACAGGACATGGTATCAAGTTGAGATGTGTGTTGCATACATGTCTTTCTGAGCAAGCATGGTAACACCATGGGCCTCCAACTCCTCCAGCTGGGAGGGAAAGGTGTTCCAGCCACCAGTCTACATTATTTTCCCTGTATGATATTTTTGGAAGACCAAAAAAATACTTGGCAAGAGCCCTCCTATCATAACAGAAAGAGTGGCAGGATGGCAGATATTTTAATAAATATGGTAGTAGACTTATTAAGAAACATGAGCAGTCTGGAGAGGTTGATGCAGTACAATCTACTGCTAGACCATTTGTTCTCCCTTGCCCTGTTTCTTTTCTTCTCTGTTTCATTCTACACTGTCCTTTTGCTCTCACTTATGTCATGTCTAAAATTAGATCATAAATTCCTAGGGGTGTAGCAACTATAGATTTTATTTGTTCAGCAAAGCCTCCAGCATAATATAAGCACTGTATAAATAATCATCATAATGTAAAATAAAAAATCAAAATCTAGTAGAGTCTTAATTTTTGTTAAAGGAATTATTTCACCAGGATCATGAATAATGTGTGCATTATTTCATCTCTTAATCGTAGAGTGGCTGCAAAATGTCACCTGTTACCACTTTTAAAAAAAACTTTTAAAACTATCCATAAACCTTAATGTGCTTGCATATTCCTCTTTAATTTTTTTTAAATAAAAGTGAGGGTTTTTTTTCCATAATGCATGTAGAACAAATTCTCTAGTTCACAGCAGCGAGTAGCTTCTGAAATACTATATTTATGCATTGTTGACTAGAAGAAGGAAGTACGAGCAAATTAATGCTTTTTTTCTCCCCCCCCTTTTTTTGAGAACATAGATTCTCAAGCTAAGTCTAGAATAAAACTATTAAGCCCTCCCAAGGGTAATTAAGGCTGCAATCCTATACACAGTTACTGTGGAGTCAGTACCATTGAACTCAGAAGAACTTAGTTCTGTGTAGACTATGTAGTTCTGTGCTGCTAATCAGGTGAAAGACTGAAATCTCAGCAACAAACACATGAATCCTTGATCTCTTCATCTCTCTGGGAAAGCTGAAATGAAAGAAAAGACAGGGAACAAAATCACATAGACATATTGAACACCCACACAGAAGGTCCCAAAGGAAGCCCAGAAGACCCCATGAAAAAAAAGAAGAGGTCCCTTTGTCTTTCAGCTTCCCTCTATCCTATGTTATGCTTGCCCCTTCTTTTTAAGCTGTGCCAGGCAATCATTTCTGACCTGCCTTAGAACACTGCAGTGACTACGTAGACTGCTGGTGTAGGAAACTAAAGCTAGGGATGGATGAGAAATTAGTTTCAGTTCATTTTTATCTGTGGTCAAAGTCCATATGTTTTTGAGCATGCAATGTGTTTTGTGGACCCAAAAATGTGTTCGATAGAATGCATAGATTTGAAAAATGTACCTGGGGAAAAAAATTGCACTTTGCAAAAAATGCACACAAACACACTTTAGTCAATGGGAGAAGAATGCGTACATTTCAAAGATGTGCCCATTTGATGCATACATCTGGAAAAATGCACGTGAAAAACACACACAAAGGTTCATGTGAGATGAAAAAGATCACAATCTGACACGGATCGGATACAAGACAGAACAGACTTCCACTGGCCCCTCACCTGGGGCCAGGGAGAAGATTTGCGAGTGGGGGAGGAGAGAGGAGTCAGGTAACAGGTCAGGTTGGTCACAGATACTGAGCCAATGGCTCAACTAGGGCGGGGACACAGGAAAGGGCTTATTTAGGCACCTGGGTTCCCGCCCACGGTCTCTTTTGCTGCTGTTTTCCGGCTAGCTCGCTCCTCGTCGTCCTCGCTGCTTCCACAACGTATCTCCTCGTAGTATCGTTCCGCTGAGTGTGTGTGTGTGTGTGCAAAAAATGCACACAAACACACTTTAGTCAATGGGAGAAGAATGCGTACATTTCAAAGATGTGCCCATTTGATGCATACATCTGGAAAAATGCACATGAAAAAAACACACAAAGGTTCATATGAGATGAAAAAGATCACAATCTGACACGGATCGGATACAAGACAGAACAAGCTTTAAGGTGGACTTTGGTGAACTTGAGTTTTGCTTTTATTATGTACCTTCTCCATAGTCATGAGGGCTACAAATGTTTAAAATAAAAACTGCCTAAAGAAAGTTTTTAGGCAGTTAAAACCACTCTGAGGCAAGGTATTTGTAAACAGGCTTGGTATGAGGGAAGGATGTTATCTCATTATTGGGCTGCAGTTGGGAGAGAAATGGCATGGCAGGATAATGCTCACAAGAGAAATATATGCCTTGCTAAGTGCTGGTGTAAAATGAAGTGTTGGGTTCTGGAGGGTCTCCATAACATATGAAAGAATGCAGACTCCTATCTATGTAGCTGGGACTCTTAGGAAAAAGAATAGATATTTCCTCCAGTAATTCAGAGTTATTGTTGTTTGCAGACAGAATCTATGGAAACTGAGTAGTGTAGGAGGGAGCAATAGATTATGAAATATCTATCAACAGATTCAGCATGTAGGTGATAGTTTCTATTTGATTGATGTTCCCTGCTCAGAGGGTAGAATTTCAAAGATGGATGGATGTAATTATTCATGCACAGGCATGCACTTTGCTGTATGCATGTTTGCAAATTAGGTAATTATATGTAGGCAGGATTAGTTAAGCACTTTGCTTACACCCAATTGTATGAGTTACCAATCTTGTATTTTGGTATTTGCAGACAGAGATCAATGGTATCAAGTGCTGCTTGTGATTTCCACATCTTGGTGATCCAAGTAGTCACTGCAGTTAAAACAAAAACAAAAACACCTCCAGTTGAAAAAGAAAGAAAGAAAGAAAGAAAGGGGGAAAGTCACATTTTTATATTGCTATCAGTTATGCAACAGCAAGAATTTTGAAAGGATCACCTCTTACATATGAGCCTGCCCAACCTCAGAGAACATCTGTTGAATGTCCCACCGATCTGAGGCTTGGTTGGTGAGAACCCATAATAAGGCTTTTTCAGTTGCTGGAATTCGGGCACAAGCCTATGGAAATATACTGGCTGAGGGCCCTAGCATTTGGTGAAAGCCTCACTACACTGGCAGAATGCCAGATACATCACAGCCATGACAGATATGTCGGCAAAACTCCCCTGAAGTTTTGGGCAGGGGGTGGACGGGCAGAGAGCTTAGGGGGTCTCAGAGTCTTAGGTATTCCTGCTGGTGGGGGCCCTCTTCCCTTTTCCTAATGTGGGTTATACTCTCAATTCAAACCAGTGACCTCCAGCATGTAAAACATAAGCTGTTTCACCAGACCAGGGCTCCACCTTCTTCAGCCCCTGTGCTCCTGGTGTCTATGATTGGGTGTTGGTGCTGGGATAAGACAAACGTGTCATGACTCACAGCCTTTGGGCCTTCCAGTGTGCAGCAGAGGATTCTGATGAGGTCGAGGAACAGACTACTTCTTTGAGAGTAGGACAGTCAGCAGGGCCGGCGCTACCACTAGGCAAACTAGGCTGTTGCCTAGGGCGCGTAGCTGAAGAGGGCGCAGAAACGCTGCGCTCCTGCCTCGCCCGCCTGCCTCGCCGACAAAGCCAGGTCAGTGTGGGGGATTGCGCCCGGAGGTAGTGGTGGGGCCGAGCCTGGGTGCCGCCCCCCGCCCTGCGCCGCCTCCCCCCCACCCCACCCCGCGCCGCCTCCCCCCCGACACCTACCTTCTCTGCGCCTTTTCCGGAGCCCCGCCCGCGCTCTGTTTTGGCGGGAGGAACCAGGGCAACAGGGCTTAAACAGCCCTGTTGCCCTGGTTTCCCCCGGCCAAAAACAGAGCGCGGGGGTCCTGTCACGTCACTTCCTTTTTGGAGGAGGCGGGGGGAAGGTAGGTGGGGGGGCGGGGTGGGGGTGGGCGGGGGGGGTCCGGTGGCGGTGGTGGTGGCAGTGGTGGGGGGGTTGCAGAGCAGGGCTGCTTTGCTCCGGAGCCCACCCCCCACGGCACGAGGGGGGGCGCTAAATATAATTTAGCTTAGGGCGCCAAACTGCCCTGCACCGGTCCTGATAGTCAGTGTCTTATTCGGGGTCTTCCTGGCCAGAGAACACGGCTCTGTCACCATCCTCTGGCTCAGAGGATGAGTCCCTGGCAGAACATCCAGCTCCCCAGCCTCGCAGAAGCCTTAGGATACAAAATTAGGTGAGGGCCTTTTAACAACCAGTCAGCTTCTCCAGGAGCGTCAGATCTGACCACACTAAAGGTATTATCAGTTTATAGAAGGCTTCAGTTGGCTTCAGTACCTGCTTAGACAACATCCATCTATTGTCCTAGTAGGAGAGACTTCAGCCAGCAGGACCCACCTGGAGCTATCCAAGGTCCTACTTTCTTCCTGTCTTGATCTGCCTTGATCTTGCTACCCGCCTCAAGGGACCACAGAACAGGACAAAATGCCCCATGATGTGTCTGATTTTCTGTCTGCTGCTGTGGCTCAGTAGGCTGTGGTAGGATTTCCAGGGCTGCTGTGGGCATGTCTGTTCTTCCACCATTTTTGTATTCTTTTTGTGTACATCTTTTTACTGGTCACACTTTTTGTGCTGTTTAATATTCTGTCTGGATCTCTTTCTGGGGGACTACTGTTGTGGCTGTGAGTGCAGTTGGGAATGTACTTGGGGTCTTCAGATGGGATTGGCAGGGGCACTGCTTTTGTTAGTGTGGTATATAGAGGGAGTATACCTGGCTACTCCAGGGAAAGGGTGGTCAGACACTCTGGAAGATGGTCAGACACCACGCAAGGGGCTCTCTTTCTTTCCAGATCTGCTCTCAATCAGTAAATCCCTGAGTATCCTGTAGAGATGGGTTTTTTCTAGAAAACTCACCTCTGATTAAACTGGAAATAACGACTTTCATAGTCCTGGCCTTTCCCTCAGACCCAGAGGAGAATGAGCCAGTTGAGTCTCGGGCTGCTGTATTACTGGCTGAGGAACTGTACTGGGTTCTTGCACTGAGTCTGATGCCAGTGGTCAGGAGCTTCCAGAACCCAAGCCATGGACTATGCAGCTACCTTCCCTGGGCCCTGAGTCCAATTCCTCTGGGGAGGTAAGTGCCTCCCATTCTACCACACCTGCCCGACAGCATAGTGAGTGCACCAGGTGGGAAGATACAGAATGAAGCAGCAGCAGCACTCACCTTCAGGCCAGGGGTGGCCCTCTAAGAACTCATACTTTCTAGGCAGCGGGGTAGAGGTGAGGAGGCAAAGAGGGAGTCATAAGGCGCCAGGTGATCTCCAGCTTTTGTCAGAGCAAGTTGCTCAGCTGGAGCTTTCCATGGTGCTGCAACTATCAGGCTGCCTTGCCTTGCAGGGTTTGTGCTGTGGGACAGGTCAGAACACCAAGTTTTCCTGACAGAAGCTGGAAATGCTCAGGTAATTATTTTGAGTCAATCAGAGGCCTTGGGAAAATTATCTGCTCCTGCCCGTCTCTTTCTAGAGTTCTCCTCCCCTGCAATCTAATAGAGCAAAGTAGCTCCATTAAATTCTATGTTTGGTGGTGGGGGAGACAGAAAGGAGCCATGGGGGCAAAAGCCAGGGGTGGAGGAAAGGGCTCCCCCGCCCACTCCTGAATTTCTCCTCCTGCAGCTTCTTTTTAATCTCCCTATAGGGATCCCACTAGTTCTGGTGAGGGTGGAAAGGGGCTACAGTGATGGGACCAGACCCTGAACTTGGCCAGCTTGCCCTTTTCTAACTGCCTCCATATGAACTAATGCAGCAAAGTTGCTCCATTAGGTTCTGTGGAGGATGAGAAAGAGACTTCTAGGGTGGGTTCGGAAGGTGAATTGGAGCCCTGAGACTTTGCCACTGCATCCCCTTTCTACCCTTCCCCACAAAAGCAAATGGTGGGGCAGGAAGAGCATTCTCTTTCAGCTCAGATCAAGATCCGAGCTGGAGGAGAGCTTAGAGGTTGGTTAAAGTTCATGCCAGTTTTGAGGGTGGCTTTAACAAACACCTGAACTTTGTTTCCAAGCCTGGCTTAGGTAAACATCAGTAATGCTGACCAGCTATATGTGACAGAGACCTGTATACAAGCTGAGAGTGGACAAGTTGTCTCAACTGTGTTCAAGTTTTTAAGTACTGCAGCAGGTGAGACCTGGGGAGGTCTCACCTGGAGTAAGCTATCATTAATCCACCCTCCTATCCAGGTTTCCTGTTTGGTAGTGTTCAGTGTTTGAAGGCACCTGGTGATGGCCCTTTGAGACAGAATAGGGACTATGTTGGTGTATTGCCCACCCTGCTGCCCAACAGATCTTCCCCCTGAAATGACAGAAGTAGTCTCAGCTGTGGTGTTAGGACTCCCCCTGGTTGATTTCAGTGTCCGTGCCAAGGCCCACTCACTCAGTTGGGACTGCTTAAGAGATCATAGCCTTCATGACAACCATAGTCAGGTCTCAATTTGGTGTCCCCACCCCTGTAATGAAGCCAACTCCTGGTTTTTACTGCTGGTGATCTGTTGGTGGGGCAGTTCAGTATAATTTCATTCTCATGGGCAGATCTGATCTGATCCATGGCTTTGATTCCAATTCTTTCATTGCTGTAGTTTTAATTGATTTCCCCCTTCTATTTACGGTATTTTATGTGATTATTTGTTTCAAACTGTATTTTATTACTTTAGGTTGGAAGCCACTTTGTGTGTCACATTTGTGACAGAAAAGTGGCATATAAATACTCTTATAAATAAACTTTGCACTATTTATTTATTTATTTATTATTATAGTTATATCCTGCCTTTTTTCCTGCAAGGAACCCAAGGCAGCTTACATAATCATAAGAACATAAGAAGAGCCATGCTGGATCAGACCAAGGACCCATCTAGTCCAGCATTCTGTCACACATTGGCCAAGCAGCTGCCCACAGGAAACACACAAGCAGGACATGAGTGCAACAGCACCCTCCCGCCCATGTTCCCCCACAATGGGTGTACATAGGCATGCTGCCTCTGATACTGGAATCCTCCTCTCCATTTTATCCTCACAACAACCCTGTGAGGTAGATTAGGCTGAGAGTCTGTGACTGGCCCAAAGTCATCCAGTGAGCTTTATGGCCGAGTGGGGAGTAGAACCTGGATCTCCTGAGTCCCAGTCCAACACTCTAACCACTATGCTGCACTGGCTCTCTAAGCATGAATTTAGATAACACAAGTTTGGACTAGGAATAGCATGTGCCATCATCACTATCTATACTTTCTTTGTTATGACTAGTATTAGTTTGCTGGGGAAAGTGTGATGCATCCAAAGTTGAGTGCACACAGGTTCTGTTGATATCAGTCGGAGAGGGTTAAACACCAGCTTATCACCTGCTTAATTGTCCTGCTGAAAGCAGCGGGCAAGAAATCTGTTTAACTTTGACTGGATCATGCCCTAAGCACTTGTCACACAGTTATCTACTCAAGTCTGCAGTACACCTACAGTTTATACTCCTTTCCTGCACTTCTGTCATTATCCCAGTTGAGGAAGAAATAAATTCACACTTGTAGAAGAAGTCTTATCAGTACCACTAGTTCACTAGCCTCTCACCTCCAAGGCCCAGTTTCAAGCAGAGGTTACAATTAAAAATAACTTGGATTGTATCTATGTCCCCATTTGTGTGCACCTTGAAAATGACTGTCGTGTGTGGCACAATTGTCAGTCTCTCTCCTCAGTAGAGTTATAGGAGAGGAATAACAGGGGTTCTGTCACAGGTCAGCCACAAGGTATTTTATCTGAGCTTTGGAGGAAATCTTTCACTGTGATTTGTTTCAGGTCAGAGCTGTTAAGATCTTTCACATTTATGAGTTCTTACATTCACTTGTCCACTGAAAAGAAGGTGCAGTCGAGAACTCATTGACTTCAGGTACTACCGTGTTCAATGTGCCTGAATGGAATTTTGACCAGCTTTTAGTTATATAGCATGTAATAGGCTTTTCTTTTCTAAAAAGCAAAATGAGGACTGAAGAGTAAGGTATTTGAGTATTTGTTTTCCAAAGAGTATTTTGATAGATTGCAGTGGTGAGCATGGAAGTATTGTGTTCTCCTCTGCTTGGATTCAGACATAGTCATACTTGGTTGGAGTAGACTCACTGAAAGCAATAGGACTTAGGCTAGTCCTGACTAACCTAAGTTCAATTGATGTCACTGGGTCTACTCGAAGTATGACTTTTTGGATCCAACCCCTTGTAACTCTTAATATTAGCTCTCCATGTTAGTTGAATGTGTTTGTACGATTATGACTATGTGATTATTGAGCCTATAATGGCATGTTAAGTAACTAATTCACATTTTAAAAACTAATAAAATAAAATATATTTTAAAAAAGTAAGTCCCACTGATTTCATTGGGAGTTGCTCACAAGTAAGTATGTATAGGACTGAATCAGTGCAGTGCAATCTTATGCATATTTACTTTGAAGGAAGCCTCACCAAGTTCAACAGGATTTATTCCCAAGTAAGTGTGGACAGGATTGCAGTCGTAGGGCACATCCTATGCAAGGTTAGACAGAAAAAAGGCCTACAACTCCCAGCATGCCCCAGCTATGCTGGCTAGGGCATACTGTGAGTTGTAGGCCTTTTTTCTGTCTCACCTTGCATAGGATTGCACCTCTAGTTTTGTCAGGTCCAGGACATGAGGAGCTGGCATTTTGGACTGGAACACCAGACCCAGGAGTGATGGAGTTAGATGGAGACCCAAGGTTTACTCAGGCAAGCATTGAGTGTCAGTGTCAGTGAGGCATGCCGGGACCAGAAGCAAGGCAGTCAGGAACAGATAAGGGGTCAGATACCAGCAAGGTGTGACAGGACCAAAGGCAAAAGCAGCATCAAGGACAGGCAAGAGGTCAGGTGTCAGGAAGACAAAGCAGGACCAGAGGCAAAGGCAGCATCAAAGACAGACAAGAGTCATATACCAGCAAGGTGTAGCAAGACTGGCAGCAAGAGCCAAGGCACAAGCACAATGCTGCCACCACAAAGACTTGTGTTGTTGTGGCAAAGCTGAGCAGGAACAGGAAGCCTTGTACAGGACTTCCTGTGGCTCCCAGCTGGTCTTCATGACTCATGAGTGGACTGCTCTAACCCTGCTAGTACCTACAAGTCCAGTGCTAGTCCTGCAGGTATTTGCAGGTGGACTTGCCTGCCTTTCCATCAGGCCACCAGGAGGAGCTGCAGCACTGTGCAAGCTGAGCAGATCCTGACAAGTTACTTTTGTCATGGTTACATTGAACAGCTGCATGCCATTGTGGTACAACACACTAGTTTGAAGAAATTGAGTTATCTATTTCTGCAATATCTTAGCTCACTATGTTGGAATTGCACATGTTTGTGAAAATATATGCCACATATCCAATTAAATAAGCAAATTATCAGCAATCCCCCAACTCATGATATATTTCTAATGTGGCTCTCTGAGCAATGTTCCCAAGCCCTGTTTCAGAGGTAACAGGGCTTGGGAATTTTCATCTGGCATTAATTTTGCCTAGTAGTCAATTTATTCTTTCTTGATGGATAGATGATCTCAAAACATTACAGCCAAACTACACATTATGTTGCAGCTCCAAACATCATTTTCTTTTAGCAGCAGCAGCCATGCCAGGGGAAGGGGAGAGAGGGATTTCATTTGGGCTGCAGTATGAGGGAAGGGGGCAGGTGTCTGACCCTTACCCCTAGTACTGTGCGGGAGGGAATCTCAAGATTGTTCTCCTGTAGCTACTATTAGTAACTGGGGGGACGGGGGACATGCAGGCTTAAAAGTTGAGCCTACATCTTTTCCTCTTCATGGCTAATACCAGTTCTATGTGTGTGATGTGAATCTGGCCATGGAGTATTGGGGGGGGGTTAGATCCCCCCTTCAATGTGGCTCCAGTCCAAATCCCCCTCCCCCACAGCTGCTTTTACAAAAATAAGGTTACATTATTCTTTTTTTAAAAAATATATATATAAACTGTGGCTTCATCCCCAAAAGGATTTCTGAGTGGTATACATAACATGACCTAAAAACAGTACAATGCAGTGCCATGAAACAATCTAAAATCTAAACATTGGGAGCTCCAAAGACAGAGCTCCAGTGTAACATGCAGCCTGGCCCTTATTAAAAAGAGACGTTGGGTTTTAAGTATGTTTAGACATATAACATCTGGTGAAGCCCTGAACGGACTATTCTCTCCCTACTGCCTCTGCACACTTCGCGATGGGCACAATGGTGGAGTATACATTTAACATGAATGAAATTGCAGGTTTACTCCCTGACAGAAGTATCTCAGATAGCTAAGCTAGAGAAGACTCCCAAGACCTCGACAATATTGCTGCAGGCAATCAAAATTGTTCGTACTTCAGTAGCACCAGGCTAGATGTGCCAGTGATCTGATATGGTATAAGACAGTTTCTCATATTCTGCTATCTATTGCACTGTTTATGATTTTCTGCTCTGCTGTTTAAAATGCTTTCAATACTAAAAGAGAGCGAGCGAGAGCTCTACCTTGACTTAAAGCGTTGTGCCATTGTACGGAGATATATTTCTCTAAAGGTCTTGTGTGTGGTGCTAGATGGATAAGCAGATTGGCAGGTGCAGTATTATGCAGAGCCCTATTAAAGTAGGTGGTTATATTATTAGTATTAGTACTTTCTGAAATTGCATGGCTTTTAAAAATAAAATGGATTATACTATTACTTGTCCTCTTTTAGCAGATGTATTTAATGTTTTAGTTATGAAATATTTGATGGGGAAAACTCACTAGGGAGATTATTGGCACTTGAAATTAAGTTCACTTGGAAGGTGGAAAAAGAATTTTAATAATTGCAGCAAAGGTAATTTGATACATTCTTAGCAATAAGTATGCCAGTGACACCATGCTCACTGCCACAAATCAGACTAAGGGCTCTATTCATGAATGAGTCATGTCCCGCTTACCCTCCATTTTTATGTAGTGTAAATTTAATGGAAAGATCAGGTAGTGTGTCTTTTCTGTGGATTGTGCTACAACATAAGCTCTCTGACTGGCTGTTTATGACAATAACCTTTAACAAAAAAAAGAAAAGAAAAAAGTAATGCATGACTATGCAAAAGAGGATTTGTACAAAAATATTTTTTGGGAGATAAGAAATTGTGTACAACATTATGTCACAATTAGGGTGCACAGTTATTAACTTCACTTGTAAATCCTTCAGTTTCTGGTGATCATTGAATTATTATTTATTTAAACAACAACAACAAATCTTTATATTTAGTTAAGGGAAGCTATACCCATGTGAGGACCTAAGCCAGGATTTATTTACACAGACCAAAAATAATGAAACAAAGGTATTCTGATCCCTGCATATAAAACTTACTTTGCTTTTCATTTTCTTGTTTCTAATCTTTTTCTTTTAATGATATTCTCTTTGTCCTGTCCTTTAACAACAAACGAAGAGCTGCTTGATCAGACCAAATGCTTATCTAGTCCAACATACTGATTCCTACAGTGGACAACCAGATGGCTATTGGAAGCCCACAAGTAGAACACGAAGGCAGGTCAATAGCCTTCTCCTACTGTTGTTTCCTAGTAACTTGTATTCAGAGGAATGCTGTCTCTTATTGTGGAGGTAATATATAGCCATCATGACTAGTAGCCTTCAATAGCCTTATCCACCATGAACTTGCCTAAGGCCCTTTAAAGCCATCCAAGTTGGTGGCCATTGCCATATTGTGTGGTGGTGAATTCTGTAGTTTAACTATGCACTCTATGAAGATGTGCTTCCTTTTATCCTCAGTCTATCATGATTCAGTTTCATTGGATGGCCTTGAGTCCCGGTATTATGAGAGAGGGAGAAAAGCTTATCTCCAATGCTTTTTCCATGCTAAGCATATTTGTATACATTTCTATCCTGTCCCCCCCCCCTACTCTCCTTTTTTCTAAACCAGAAAGACCCAGGCATTGTAACCTTTCGTCATAGGAGAATTGCCCCAGCCCCCTGATAATTTCTATGGTTCTTCTTTTCTGCTCTACAACATCCTCTTTGAGATGCAGCACTTTACACTGTATTCCAAGTATGGCCACACTATAGGTGTCATGATACTGGCAGTTTTATTTTCATTTCTTTTCCTTATGAATCCCTAGTATGGAAATTGCCCTTTTCACAGCAGCTGCTCAGTGGGTCAATGTTTTCATTGAGCTATCCACCATGAGCCCAAAATCTCTTTCCTCATTGGTCACTCACTGCCAGCACAGATCCCATTAGCACGTTGATGTGAAGTTAAGATGTAAAAGTGGTGTGATGCTTTAGCCATTTACACTAGGGCAGTGGTTCTCAACCTTTTTTGCCCCACATGCACCCTTTTCACCATATGTCAGAAGAATGTCATTCCCCCCCTTTCCAAGATTGTCTGACTTAATCTGTGCCATACAATAAGGTGATGTCCTCTAGATTATGTACAATCTGCAGAATTGTAATTTGTAGAAAGATCAGTATTCCAACAGTTTGAGCCTGTGGTCCCAATCCCCCCCGAAACCCTAAAATTCCCCCCTGGGGGGAATTCCCCCCTGGTTGAGAACCCCTGCATCATCATCATCATCATCAGGCGATCACTCGTGACTGAGTAAGATTGTCTTCCAGGATAAAAATTTACAAAAAGAAAATTTTAAAAGGAGGAAATTCTAAAGAAAATTGTGTAGACTCTAGCGATGGTCCGTAAGTGACTGTGGAGGCCAATTCTAGATCCACACAGCTTCCCACAGTGAGGACACAGGTTGCCAGATGGAAGATGGTCCTGTAAAGGATTCGTTTGACGTGCTTTTCGCTTAGCACGTTTCTCCCTTTCACCTTGCACTTGGGCTTCTTCAAAGTCCATGGAACCTTTGTGAAAGGCCAACCTCCAGTTAGATCGTTCATGGGCCAGAGCTTCCCAGTTTTCAATGTTTATATTGCATTTTTTAAGATTAGCCTTAAGAACATCTTTAAACCTCTTATACTGACCACCGATATTCCGCTTTCCATCCTTGAGTTGGGAATAAAGTAACTGCTTTGGGAGACGGCAGTCAGACATTCGAACAACATGACCGGTCCACTGAAGTTGGCGTTGAAGGAGCCTTTTTTCAACGCTAGTAGTCTTTCTTCCAGTACACTGACATTTGTTCGCCTATCTTCCCAAGTAATTCGCAGGATTTTCCGGAGGCAACGTTGATGAAATCTTTCAAGGAGGTGGAGGTGACGTTTATAGATAGTCCATGTTTTGCAGGCATACAATAAAGTTGGCAATACAATGGCTTCATAAACCAGTGTTTTGGTCTTCTTACAAATATCCCGATCCTCGAACACTCTGTTGCGGAGCTCAAACGATGCTGGATTTCACTGTCACTGTTAGCTGTAACAGAAAGATAGCTGCCAAGATAGAGAAAATGATCAACATTTTCTAGTATTGCCCCGCCAAGCTGGATAGATGGCATCACCAAAGGGTTAACTTGCACTTGCTGATGAAGCACTTTGGCTTTTTTGATGTTAAGTGAGAGACCAAATTTTTCATATGATTCTGCAAAAGCATTTAGGATAGTTTGGAGATCATCCTCTGAATGTGCAGAGACCACATTATCATCAGCATACTGGAGTTCCACAACGGAGGTTGTAATTACCTTACTTTTTGCTTTCAGCCTGCTGAGATTAAAAAGCTTTCCATCTGTTCGATATATAATTCCCACACCAGTGGGAAATTTCCCCTCAACAAGATGTAAAATCATGGTGATGAAAATAGCAAATAATGTTGGGGCGATAACACATCCCTGTTTAACACCTGATCCCACTTTAAATGGGGCACCATGAGAGCCGTTGTTGTCCAAAACCATTGCTGTCATGTTGTCATGGAGAAGTCACAAGATATTCACAAATTTATTGGGGCATCCAATTTTCATAAGGATAGTCCAGAGAGCTGTTCGGTCTACAGTATCAAAGGCCTTAGCTAAATCAATAAATATAAAGGGGTTGATTTTGCTCCCGGCATTTTTCTTGGAGCTGACGTGCAGTAAAAATCATGTCTACTGTCCCTCTAGAGGGGCAGAAACCATATTGAGTTTCAGGGAGGATCTCTTCTGAAATAGACAGAAGACGGTTTGCGAGAATCCTAGCAAATATTTTACCTGCGGTAGCTAAGAGAGAAATGCCCCAATAGTTTCCACTCTATCACCCTTCTTAAAGAGGGTGATAATTATGGCATCCCTGAAGTCTTCTGGGATCTCTTCTCTTATCCAGTTTTTTTCAATGAGTTTATGAAGATGTTGTACAAGTTCGCCCCCCCCCCCTTAAAGATTTCAGCAGGAATCCCATCTGGTCCACTAGCTTTGTTGTTCTTCATTTGATTAATGGCTTTTTTTACTTCATCCAAAGTGGGGAGTATTGCAAGTTCCTCTCTAATTAGTTTTTGCGGGATTTGCGAAAAAATCTCATTATCCACCTTAGATTTATGTTTGAAAAGATCATAATAATGCTCTTTCCAATGCAGTGGGATGGACTCTTTGTCTTTTAAGAGTTTGGTGCCATCTTTTGATTGTAAAGGGTTTATACGATAGGTTTTTGGTCCATAAATGGCCCTTATGGCCTTAAAAAACCCTTGTGCATCATGAGATTCTGCAAGTTGTTGAATTTCTTCAGCATTCTTTTTCCACCAAGCGTTCTTAAGTTCTCTTGTTCTTCTTTGGACCTCAGCCTTTGCACTAGCGTAGATTTTTTTCTTGGCAGCGCAGTTAATATCATTTTGCCATATTTGGAAGGCTTTCCTTTTTTGGTCAATTATATATTTAATCTCATTATCATTTTCATCAAACCAATCGATCGTGATGTTTCTTAGTTTCATATCCAATAGTTTGTTCACAAGCTGCAGTAATGGAGGTTTTCAGCTTAGACCAATGGTCTTCAATGTTATCAGGAGGTTCCGTAGGTAGATGTTCCTTAAGAAGTGATTGAAGACGAGTTTGCTCAATAGGATCTTGAAGGGCATGGATGTTCATTTTATGCCTTGGTTTCCTTCCTTGAAGCCTACGTTGGGGAGCAATGTTGATAACCATAGTGGACCGGATTAGTCGGTGGTCTGTCCAGCAGTCGTCGGCACTCATCATGGCCCTACCCTAGTAAGAAGTATATCGCGGCAATCTCTAACACAGACAATTACATAATCCAGAAGATGCCAGTACTTTGACCGTGGGTGCTGCCATGATGTTTTAAACTTATTCTTTTGTCGAAAGAGCGTGTTTGTAATAGTGAGATTATGCTCTGCACATATAGACAAAAGTAAGATTCCGTTCGGGTTGCTATTACCAACTCCATCTTTTCCAATAGTTTCTGGCCATAAATCAAAGTCACGCCCGACTCTTGCGTTAAAATCGCCCAGGAGGATAATTTTGTCCTCCTTAGGTATCTCTGACAGGAGAGTGTCCAACTGGGTATAAAAACTTTCCTTGATGTCTTCATCAGCATCTAACGCTGGCGCATAAGCGCTCAAAATAGTTACCTGCTGGCTATTGGCGAGCTTTAATCGAAGAGTTATCAGGCGTTCGTTAATGCCAGTAGGAACTGCTGACAATTTGACAAAGAGTTCACTAGCTCATTTTTGATGGCAAAGCCTACTCCATGTATTCGTCGGTCCTGCTCAGGTAGTCCTTTCCAGAAGAAGGTATAACCTCCTTTTTCTTCCTTCAACTGTCCCTCTCCTGCCCTTCGAGTGTCTTGAAGTGCTGCTATGTCAATTTTAAACCGTCTCAGCTCCCTTGCAGTAATTGCAGTCCTACGCTCAGGGCGTTCACTATCTATGTTATCCAGCAATGTCCGTATATTCCATGTTCCAAAATTCAAACGTCTTTTTTGACCGCTAAAATGGTGACCCTACTGGACGCGGTAATCCAGTCAGGGGAGAAAGAGGTAGACTATGTTTAGGGCACCTTTTCTAGCCCCCTCCCCATACGGGGTGAGCAGAGTGGATCCTAAATAGGGCTGCTCAGTCATGGATACAGCTGCCGAGCTGCTCGACTACCTCGTTCCTTGAACAGGGCGACTGAGTCTGCATCCACCGCCCATGTGCTGGTCCATGACTAGGGGCTTCCAGATTCACAGTCCTGCCCCCGTCGCCATTCGCCAGTCACCATGGGACTTTGTTTGTTTGTTTGTTTGTTTGTTTGGGTTGGGTTGGGTTGGGTTGGGTTGGGTTGGTTGGGTTGGGTTGGAAGACGCCTGTGCGTGAAACTGTTTTATGTGGGGAGATCGGTGCACAACGAATCACCACACAAACTTGACAGAGTACAGCAATGATCCAATGGCACGGTTACCATGATGATTGGAAAACCATTCTCTGCTGCAGCCTTCATCCTCCTTCACAGCCATTATAATGTAGGTTTAATTATCTTCCGCCTGTTCTGCCGTCGAGGACTTTATGTTTTGGATCGTTCTTTGTCTGGTTCCTCTCCCCAGATCTTACCACCATGGGTGACCCTACTGGGAGTACATAGCTCCCGACGGCATTGCTCACAGGGTTCATCGGAACATGCAAGCCCACTCACCACTTCAAGGTGATGACCCTGGAAGTTGCTATTGGGGGAAATTAAGATGAAAGCCCAAATGCATCGGTGGGTTTTGCGCCATGGGCACTGTGGCTGTTGTATAACAAAATTATGTGGCTGCAAGAGAACTAAATTCTATTGCATGATCCAGAGATCCATGTGTGCTCAGAGAAGCGCATGGGCCTCCCTGTTACTCAGTTCAGTAAATGGAATAGGTCCTTCTGTGCATGGAAATCTGACTGCTCAATTGAAATAAATGGGAAAACCAATGTGGGCAATTTAACTTCTATCACAGCAGCGTAACGTCTTGCACCCTTGTTAGCTCGCTCTGTCACCATGTCTGTCATGTTCAGTGTCAGCAGTGTTCTCTTTGCTCAGGAATGATATAACCTTTATTTAATGCATTTATGTACTGGCCTTCATAATATCTATCCCAGGGTGCTTTCATCCAGAGAGAGCATTTATACATGCTAAAAAGCCACCGTGTATGCACCCAAGTTCTCATTCCCCCTCCCCCTTTTTTTACTGGCTCCCCACACCAAATCACAAACCCTCTGGAGCTCTGAAAGTAGTTTGTCAGATGAGATGGGGGCGGCAGGGTAAGTGGAGGAACAAAAAAATCCCAACAGCATATGTAGACTTGGTGAATGTGAAGTTTTGGCAATGGCTGCTTATGCTTATTTCAAGACAGCTTGACAGACTATAGGGGATTAGCTCACACATACCTCTGTGTCTGCACACCGAAAGCCTTTTTGTAGAGAATTTTTATTGTAGTTGTAAACCCTTGGAGAAGTTGCCAATTAGCTGAAAAGCATTATCTGATTTTGTCTATCTTCTGTTCCTGTGGTTTACAGAAATATAGTAGTAAGATTATATATATATATATATATATATATATATATGTACTTTTTACTGCAGGATACTGACAGATGTTCCTGGTAGTAAATTTGTGGTGAAAAGTAGTTGAATACTTATCTGGATGTTCGTAGTGCTTCTTTATGTGTATTGATTAATTTTATATTCTTTCTGCCATAAATCAAGGTAATAAGGAGCATTTTCAAACATGCCACTGGAAATATATTTTGCATTGCCTTTGTTATATTTCTAACATTGTGTTTGTTTGTTTGTTTGTTTGTACATAAAGCATTATATACTGTAGAGCAGCTGATGTACAGTAATGGGTTCAGGGCTATAAAAGTCTCTCGGCACTCTTAACATGGTCAGATTATTACTGTGTTCTCTGATTCACTTGATGTGTTCAAGGATTTTCTCTGGTCTGAAAGGTCAGCTGCTTTTAGTTGTGCACCACCAGAATACTAATCCTGCCCTTATTCAAATTACCTGCTACAGTACTTATTAAATTGATGGCCTTGTGCTCTAATTTAATACTGTCGTCGTTCACAGGCGGGTCGCAGCTGCACTCTGTGCTGAATTAGGTGGATCTGAGGCAAAGTTCAAGCAGAAACCATGGTTTTGGGCTGCATTTTCCCACTAAATTAGCAGTCAGATGCAGTGTATAATTAATTAGCGCAAACCAGGGAAAGCTTGTCATTTAATAAGCCTTTTTTATTTCCACATTACACAAACAGTGGGAATTGATCCATTAAGTGCCTGGCTATTAATGCTGTTTAATGTATGTCTGGTTGCTAAATTGAGATGTCTAGTTACATACATACATTCAGTTTTCAAGAGCTCCTCGCAGATTGTTCAGTGATTGCTGAGATTTTAAGTCATGTTCCGCAAATCGATACTGGCTTCATTAATGCTTATGAACATAGCTGGCTCAGACAGAGAGAACTAAAATGCTAGGCTTTGCTTGGCTTGAAAATATAATGTCGAAAGGCTCTTCCTAATAAAAGATGTGTGTGGGGGGGGGCGTTGTCTATGTTTTGCAAATAATTGAATATATTGTTATTTAATTATTAAAGGTTCAGAACCATTTCAAGCCATAAAAAGAGCATTGAGGATTATGTTTGTTGTTGTCACAGAATATAGATCTGAAGCAGGTGAGTGGTTTGGAAGGGGCACATACATAATTCTAAAATGATTCTTCCTCCCCACTGGCTGCGATTCAGTGGGGTGCATGATCACCACCGGCACATACCCTGGGAATTTTCTGAAAGTTATACTCTCACCATTTGCCCTTAGAAAATTCCCAAGATTCTTTAGAAGCTCCACAGCATTTAATAAGCAGTTTGGGGGCTTGGCATGAGAGGTATATCATTCGAAGATTTTGTTTGGCCAAACCAGTTGGGACTATGAGAAGGTCTCTGCCACCCTCCTAAGTGATTGAATGTTAATTTATATGTTGGTGCCATAAGCAAGCCATCCTAGATCAGACCAATGATTAGTGTTCTGTTTATTATTGATTTATTTACTTTTAATTTCCCCCTCCAAGAACATATATCTTGCCTTATAACATTTTTTTTAAAATAAATAAATAAATCATAGAATATATAAACCCATTCACATGTTTACCGACATTAAACTCAGGGTAGGAATGGGGGAGAAATTAGTTTGGCTCACATTTTAATATGAACCATCCTAATTCACACATCCTGAATTATTTATTTATTTATTGCATTTATACCCCACTCTTCAGCCAGAAAAGGCTCCCAGAGTGGCTTACAAAGATTAATAATAAGACAGTCCCTGCCCTCAGGCTTACAATCTAAAAGACATGACACAAAAGGAAAAGGGATTGGGAGGGAGGAGGAAGAATGCAAAACTCATTGAACTGGAATGCCAATAATAATAATAATAATAATAATAATAATAATAAATTTTATTTCTTTCCCGCCTCTCCGCCTAGATCGAGGCGGGGAACAGCAAAAATATAAAATACATAAACTAAACTAAACACAATACATACTATTAAAACATCTTAAAAACATCATAAAAAACATCATTAAAACATCAAACATCATTAAAACATCAAACATCATTAAAACATCTTAAAATATCTTAAAAATATCTTAAAAACATTATCCTTCATTTTTCGCACTTCTCAGAATTTTGCAATGCAGTTCTTTATGCAGTGTGTACAATTAGGAAAAATCATGTACAAAAATGAATACATTAGGGAAAATAGCATACAAAAGGGCATATATTTGAGCACATTGCTAGCCACAAATGCATACGTTAGACGTATTAAAAAATGATGTTGAAATGGAATAGAACAAAGATGTGAATGTTATAGAAAGCAGAACAGACACATTTGTCCATCCCCATCTTGGGGAGAGCATGATAGTACATGCTACCTACCACCTTTTGCTGGGGCCCAGCATTTGGTAATCAAAACTATACTGTCCCTGAACCTCTGGCCATTATGACTAGTGACCATCAATATTATTAATTTTATTTATTTGGACTGTTTTAGAAAAACATAAAACTCTAACTGAAGAGCCCGTGGCATACCAACATTCCTATTCAGTTGACTTTCATTTGGTGGCGAATTTCCTTTCTTAAGTGCAAGGGCTTTTTGGAAGACTGGTAGTTATTTCTTTGCAGAGTGCTACAAGGAACAGTAATACAATAGATTGAACAAAGTAATTTCTTGGCATTGTCTTCAAAATGGCAACTCAAAAAGCTTGTGTTAGCCCCTCCAAGACAGGGATTTGAATGCCAGGGAATGAATGCTATGCTATCTGCATAGTTTTGGAATGTCATACTTCCTTCCCCCCTCTGTCATCACCAAGAAGTAAAATAAATAAATAATCACAATTGTGAAGCACATTTACAATTAAAGCTGCTTCTTGGTTAGTGCTGCATTGTAAATGTGTTTGGATGCAATACAAAAATAGCAATTGTGCATTGATGTACAGAATGGTAACTTAGAAGCTTGATTGACTAAAAACAAGAAGCAAAATATGCAGCTCTTTTTATGCCATGGGTGTTAAAGAGATGTTTTGGCAATGTTTGTGAAAATATGTATTGCAGACTTGCACTTGTTCAGATGCATTCCACTCCACAAAAGGCAAACAAACAATTTAAACATCATACATAATCCTTGCATTGCTATTAAGAATTGTCTGAAGGTTTAGGATTACGGTATTCTGCCTGTACTGAGTTTAAAGTTGATGTGTGAGCAGTATTGAGGAAGATTATTTTTGGCCATGTTGTCTATAAACACTTTTTGTTCTTCTGTAAATACAGCGTTCAAAGTGTATTTGATGGTAGGTTGGCAGAGAACTTCATCACTCTTAGGTTGAAGCCAAGGTTTATGGAAAGCTCTTCTGGTATGACTGACAGGTGAAGAAGAAAGACCTTAAGTCCTTTCCCACAATCTCTCTACTGTAAAAGCAGGAGGGATTTCTTCTTTCTTTGTCTGGCTTAGATAAATGATATTGCTCTGCAACTTCCATGGCTCCTCAAAAATCACAATGTGGACTTCAGCCTAGTTAAAGGGTGCCTGATATTGACAGTTTATCATGCTAAGGAAATGGGGTACAGAGAATGTGCACCACTAATACTAACACTTCTACTGAACATTTGGCAAGCTTGGCAATCATTGGCAGGTAATTAAATCAGCAAGGTCTTCAAGAACTAGGGTACAACATTATATAAACTAGGTTTATTCTAAGTCACATTGTTTAAAACTTTCCTTAAAATATTAAATGCTAATTAAGCATAATGTTGCAAATGACTGCATATTAAAAACACTCATAATGACTTGGGATTATTACTATGTAGCTCTGCTAATGCAAAAGTATCAAAGTATATTTACAAATACATACAGTGATTTGTCACCAACATATTTATACAAAAGCCTAGTTTCTAGACATGTTTCAACTCACTAACTTTGTTCATTGGCATAAAATTAGAAATACACATGAAATTGTAATTAGAGCAAATTCTCAAAATATCATCATCAGGCCATTCTTCATCGTTTTGGAAGATTTTAAAGACTATGTATAGGAAAAAGCAATGGGAGAAGCAGATCAACGACTGTGCCTCCAATCTGACACGAATTGGAAACTGGGGGGAAATTAATGCAGTCCTATTTGTGTGCACACTCAGGTTGGATTCGGACAGCCACTTACTGCCTAACACAAGATGAGTTCTTTGCTTTCATTTTAGCAGTTCTTTCTGGAGCATGGCAGAAATGTAAAAATGGGTTCAACCCATTCACATGCCTGATCTCACACAGGTCTCATAGTGATGTGATTGCAAAACTGGGAGAGTCAAATGGGAAGGCACCAATCATAGAGGGAAGGAAGGGAGGAAATGTTTCTCAGATGGTTACAACTTGTAATGGTGGTTTGATACCAGGTTGGCAATTGTCATTTAAGAGTGCACCTGGGAAATAATTCCGTTTGAAACATGATGATGGGCTTAATAATGCTCCTGGAGTTTTCCTTCCTTTCCTTCCTTTCTTCTAAGGCTCCTGCTTGAGTTGCATGATAGGGAAAAGCAGCAGATTTGGGCATAAACAATTGTCACCCCACCCCACTCCCATTTTGATGCTCCCTGGTGGCCAAATGACATATGATTTTATTCATGTGGTTTGTCCTTGAGTGCAAAATTATTCTTTTACAAATAACCAGCATTTGGTGGCGGGTTGTCACAAGCTGGATTGGGACCATGCTGAGGGGAAGGGCTTTTACCCTTTGCCCCCTGCTGTGGTCCCAATCCAGATTGGGCCCAAAACGTGTTTACTATTTGTATAGTGGGAAAGCTCCCACTGGAGCACATACAAATAGCAGGCACGGGGAGCCCCATCTGGATTGGGACCACAGGTCAAAGGGTTAAAGCCCTGTCACAACATCATGGTTTTGATCCAGCTCCCCCACCCCCAGCTATCTGTGAAAGAAAACTCAAGGGCAAATCACATCAACATCATGCCTACTTCTGCCCCTAGTGCACTTGCTGCTTCACCACATGTGCAATTTAGGATTTTGGTCTGGGGCCAAAATAGTGCTACTTTGGCCAATGCTTCCTTCTTCTCCAAATAAAAATGTATAAAGTCCTCTTGCAGCAGTGAAATGTTAAGACAACCAAGAGTCTTGTGGCACCTTAAGGACAAAAAAAACTATTGTGGCATAAGCTTTCATGAACCATAGTCTACTTCACCCAACAAGACTCTGGGCCAGTTCGCACGACCCAGGCTGCAAGCGGGGGAGGCACCATGGGGCCGTCCGTGGGGTCTGGTGGGGCGCCTGAGACGACCTGCGCCCCGCGCATGTGGGTGGACCCCGGTGGAGCCGGCAGTCCCTGCACCACAGTGCGGGCCTCCTGGCACTAGGGGGCAGTGGCCCAGGATGCCCAGAGGGGCCGTTTGCCCCTACAGGCCAGAGCGGCTGCAGCTCCGGCCGCTCTGGGCTGCCGTCTCTGTGCAGCCTCCGCAGGACGGCCGCCTGCTGTTTGCACGGCAGGGTGGCCACGCGCAGTAGGGGCTTACTCCTCTACCGCCCATGGTCACTTTGCGTGCGTCCCGTGTGCGGCTGTCCTGCAGGGGCACCCCCAGCTGGCGTTCGCATGACACGGGAACCGCGGGAGGCTTCTGCTCCCCCGCGGTTTCCGTGTCGTGCGAACATGCCCTCTTTCTTGCTTTCGCTGCAACAGACTAACATGGCGAGCTCTCTAGTAAATGTTAATAGTGTTTCTTGACTGATGTCTCTGATTGCTATTGTAATATAGCTATTTAATTACAAGAATATTATATGCATGATCTTTCCTCAAGTGATCTTTCTCACTTACTTGAGTTCCCTTTGCTGCATTTAGCCACATGTTATTTTTAATTACATTTTTAGCACTTACTTGGCTTTGCCCATGAAAGATGGCAAGGCAAGATGTGTTCATACGTACTTTTAGGTACATTCTACAGATATGAAGTTAATGGAGGCTTATATTCCATAACACAGAGTATAATTGTTTCATGTATGGAAAACTTCCCCTTATTTCCTCTTGACACTGGAAAAATGACTGGGAAGTAAGGAGCAAATGGGGGTAAGTATATTTTCTTTGCCACAGTGGGAGGGCGTCTCTGGAGCACCCACTGTGAGGTGGCACCAGGGATCTTCCTGGCGGGGTTAGGGGAGTGTGAAATTCACCACTCTTCCCACTCTGCTGCCTGAGAGAGGGGATTCACCCCACTTCATGGGAGGGCTGGCCCTGATAGGGCCAGAGCTGGCCTAAATCTCAGGCAGAATAGCAAATGGCACCCACTCCCCCAGTCAAGGTGCATATTACCCAAGGCTTACCAAATTAATTTGGAACCTGATACAGAAAGAAAATCCCAGAAGTGCCTCTGCCTGGGAGTAAAATATTACAATAAATTAAATAACTAACAATTTGCCACCCTTTCATGATGCCCAAATCAGCTGCTTGAGGTGACCACCCCACTCTGCCTAATGGTAGGGCCAGTCTTGAATAGTCCTTATCTATGCAATTGTAGAAGAATCTGTGTAGCTTATCTGAATTGTGGCTATCTGTCTTAAGTAAAACATAGTAGAGGTCTGGAGTTTGATGGTGCTGCCGTATTTTATTTCCTTTTGCTTGGCTGCTCTGCTGACTTAAATAAAAAGAGTGTGAGTGTATAACACCTGGTACATATGCCCTGTATGTTCTCAGAGGACAGTTGTGTGTGTCTCTGGGTGTGGGTAACCAGTGTTATGTGTTTTTACATTTCCTGCTTTTCTGAGTCTAGAAAGCTGCATAACCTTAATATACACTTGTACAGTTTGGTGCATAAAGCCAGTGTCCTTTGGTGGTAGTTTCTCTGGGTCTCTGTGTGGGTTCAGTGAGGATGTCTCCCTTGTTCAGCACTACAGCATTAGCTGTGTTGTTCTTCTAGGTCAATGCTACTCAACCTTTACCAGCTAGAAAGCCACTTCAGATTGAATTTTTTAAAAGATATGAGATGCACATGTGCACAGTTCAGCAGTTTCCACAGGTAGGTGTATAAAATCCATTGCATATCTTGGTGGAAATCTAAAAATAAGTGAGAAGGTGTGAAGGGCAGAATTGTACCGCAGGTATAAGCACCAAAGCTTATGTGGGGGGAAAAGTTAGCATTTAAGAAGGGGGAAAATCCTAAACCAGTAGGAAGGGACCAGTTGATCATGGACAGTGAGAGAATGAGTAGACAGAAATGGGAAGGGGGAAGAAAGAATATTGTATGGGAATCTATCCCAGATATTGCATTATTGATTCTCCTTTAAGAAAATGGAAACATCTTTGGCCAAGAGAATGCACGATAGTGGGGAGAGGGATTCTGAAAATAAGCCAAAGGTAGAAATAAATGTCAAGGATCGTCAGCTAAGAAGCAAATGAGAAGGGGCATGACTTGGGGAAGGAAAGAGCAAACCTGTAGAGGGACTTGTATGATGGTTCCTGAGTCTGGACTGGACTGTGTCTGGACTGGACTGCATCAAGCTGCAGGAGGAAACTCATGTGGTAGAATGCTCCTGTAATGCCTGTGGCTATTACATTATAAAATGTTGTGCACATTAATGGGGAGCATAGAATGTTGGGGAAAAGCCAAGGGATAAACGGTTGGTGACAGCTGGAAAGTGAGAAGAAGCTGAAGAGAGATCTGAGGGAGAAGAGGACAAAGAAGAAGAGAAGGACATTGGCCAGAAGAAAAGTGGACATGAAGCAACAGAATTAATAAACTGAAAGGAACTGTGACAATAGCAACAGGTAGCCGATATCACTGTGATGTGATCAGCAACAGCTTGGAGTTAGATTCATTTGTGTATGCTTTTAATTCATTGTTATAATTGTTAACTAATTTGCTGTGCTAAAATATTGTTCATATTCATTCGACTCGATTGCCAATCTGCCTCTCCTCATCCACAGTTGAGGACTACTTGCACTCCCCTGTCTGGGGGAAAAAAATCTATTCATAGAAAAAATGTGGATGTTAGTGAGAAGGCTATGCTAGGACCTTTCTCCCTGATATATAAGCCCTGTTCAAGTATTCAATATGTGGATCTATTAAACCTGCGAGGAGAGGGAGTACATAGTCTCCAACTGCCCCGAAAATGCTGGGACAGTCCCGAAAACCCTTAAGCCATCATGGCTTCTTACTTTGTTATGCAAAGTCCCAAATTCTCCCCTGCCTCCCGCAAGCTGGTTTAAACTTTTAGCTTAGCTGCAATTTTGCGGATCGACCCTTTAAGAAACAGCAAGCAGGGAGGGAACAGACGCTAGGGTGTGTGTGTTTGTATGTGTGCATGCGCGCCCGAAAAGAAAAGGAGGTGGAGGCGGCATCAGCTGGCCTGGACCGAGTGAGAGGTAAATGAGGGAATGTATCACATGATTCCTATCTTTATATTGTCACAGATTTTATTTCCTAACAGAGCTTACACTTTGCCTCTAACAGGTGAGTTTACAGTGTCAGAAGGAAATGCAAGAAACTTTCCCTTCTCTCTGAAGCTCCACGCTTGGGGGTGTGGGGTGGGTGGGTGGGTAAGCTTCACCTGTCGAATTTGTGCCAATCCTGGCAATTTTAAAACAAAAAGAAAGGGATTGCCCTGCAAACATGAACCACCCCCATGTAAAATACCAGATTACCCTTCCCCCAGCTACCACCTGTTGCTGGGGAGAAGTTTGTGCGTGGGGAGGGGGGGAGAGTCAGACCACAATTAGGCCACTGCCTCAGGGCCAATTAGGTCAGCGGGGGGTGGGGTGGAGAGTCGAGGTCTCTATTTAAGGCCCAGCATCTCCGCCCCCGAGGCAGCGTTTTCTTTTTCCAGCTCCCTCCCGCCTCCCTGTATAGCAGTGTGGGCTTCGCTGGTCGTCTTTTTGGGGGCCAAGTAGGATTTTTGACCTGCTGTCCTAATTGGCCTCTGGCAGTGGGTGTGTTTCGCCTACTCGACACTGTGAAGCAGGGTTGGGTTAGTGCTTTGACTTTTGGTCACATTTTTGCGGGAAGTGCAGAAATAGGCAGGCTTTTTAGGGTTTGGTGATCATCCAATGGAACCTTTCAGGTGACTGGCGATAACCCAGAGAGCTTCGGCTGTTGGGCGGTATATAAATAAAATTAATTATAATGATAATAACCTGACACTCTCCTGGCTGTTGTCCCACAGTGCAGCTTGTGGGAGGCTGGGCCGCCTTTGGGGTCTCCCCTCCTCACTCACCGGTTGTCCTGCGGTGCCGGGCGGAGCGGACACCAGGAAGGCCCTTCAGCACCAAGTGGTGTAAAGCTTTGGGGCGGAGAGTAATCTCTCCACCCTTTTGGCTTGGATGCTTTCGCCCAATTATAATTTAAATACTGGCTGAGGGCCAGTTTAGTTAGAACCTTACTCCTCCCTTCACAGATCTTTGATTGATCAATAAATGTGGCCCTGATTTGATCCCATACTCTGTGTCTGGTCACTTCATTTCCTCCCTTACATGCACAAATCAACAATTAAGGGTTTAAGTAAGGTTTAAAAAAATTTACAAAACCCACTTCTTTCTTTCTTTCTTTATTACATTTCTATACCGCCTTTCTACTAAGGCACCCAAAGCAGTTTACAATGTTTAAATACTCAAACAAACAAACATTACCACACCCCCCAAACCAAACATATACCAGTTCTTTCAGGCCAACTGAAGGTTTCTTCTGGAGCTGCTGGTACAATCTCCCTGGCCTGGGCTTCTCTTCTGCCTTCCCTCTGTAGCCCCAGAGAAGGTGGGGGAGGGGCTGCCCATTAGTATAATAATAATTATAATATATAAGATATTATATAATAATATAATTCTGGAAAAGTCATCTAGCACTGGCGCTGCTGCTGCCACCTCTTCTTCTAGCAGGGAGCAACATTTCACAATTATCCCTCACAGTTACACCTTCTTCACACAATGCATAATCAATTTGATGCCACAAGATGTGATGGTCAGTGTTGTAGATTGCTTTAAAATATACACACTTTCCTGTGAGTAAGTCCCATTGAATGTAATGGGACTTACTTCTGAGTACACATGCATAGGATTGCACTGTTACTCTGTTTTCAGAACAGTGGTAAATTTTACTTGGCTCTACCTGAGTACCCCACGTGAAAGTCTTTTTCGAACACATGCTAAAGTACAATGGAGAAAGCGCTCTACAGTAATGATTAGGATTGTTCTGCAGGGATTTTGGATTGTTTTTTTTAAAATGCATTAGAAGAGAGCAGAAAACACACCCTCCTCAAGAGAAAGAAAAAATCCCAACTACCTCAAATAGCAGCAACAAACATCATCATTCCATTTTGGCATTATTGTTCAATCACAGTGTTGTTGTTCTTGGTTTTTTAAAATAAAGTACAATAGAGCCCACATGTTTGTTTTTTTCTGAGTGGAGAAAATAGGAGCTTGCAGGGTGGGCCTGTGAATCTAAATGTTAAATATTATTATAAATTCAAAGATTTCTGTTCTTAAAATACTGCAGTTGTGTGTTTCCTCTAATAACTTTTTTACTTGACCATGCCATTTGGTTGCCTGGCCATACCCTTGGCCATGGCCTCATGTTGCCTGGCCACACCCTCTTGATCACACCTTCATGTTGCTTAACCATACCTCTTACAAATTCACATGTGTGTCCCTATTTTCATCTGTGAAATGTTGGAGGGTATGGGAGTATGCTAACTCCACCCCTCTCATCATCACATTTGTTGCCCTCTACTCATGGAGGGTGACTATCTGAAGAGGGGAGCCTCTTGTATCCATGGAGGCTCTCCACATGATGCAGAACACTGGAGGGGGACAGGGCTAGCCTGCTGCTTGTGTGTTTATTAGACCCACATATAGATAGAACATCTGAATAAAGCTATAGTTTTCTTTTATATGGAGGAGCATTCCATCATGTCAGCCTCCACATGCAGTCTGGAGTAACACATTCTTCCCATGTCATCCGCTAAACTAGGATAGTCTTCCACTAAAGGGTAGGGGAAATGAATGGTAGGGGTGGTGGGACAGAGTAGTCCACAGAATGTCAAGAAGAAAGGAGATAGAAACAAAAGAGGAGCTGAAAGAGAAGATCATGGGATCAAGCATTGGAATTCAGGTTGAGATGATGACTTTACAGAGGGGAGGTTGATTTTTCACATGGAAGCTCATCCTTTTAACCCAATACGAACATTTCATCAAAAAAGAAGGGAAGGCAATTAAGGGGAAAAATCAGTGCTTTCAAGTCTGTTTCAAAAGCAAGCAGGGAGGTGGTTGGACCTTGGAGCTGTGAAATCCTGGGGGAGGGGAGAGCCCTAAAAAGAGATACCCAAGGAAGCTGCCCAAAAGCAGCAGTCCAGTCTTGAGTACTAACTGAGGAAGTGCAGACCACTCTTGGAAAGAGGCTGGATTTACGTATTTATTTTTTCAGGCTTGGGCCTTTGGGGCTACCGGTAATTCCATGACTGCATTGCACAACTCCCTCTTATTGTGGCTGGCAAACTTAATCAGGCATATCCCTTTAGGGCTAACTTGTAGATTCCATGTCTCTATCAGTAGAAAACTGGAGAGCTTTAGAATGCTTGCCACACAAAGGTTTTTGGGGTGGAGGGAGGGAAAAGCCAGAGATTAGCAAGAAGCAAAGATGTGCATGCTGCAAGAAAAGGAAACCAAAAACTATTTGAGTAGCTTTGGCTCAGTCCTAGTTGTGACAGAAGCATGATTTGGGAAGGAGAGCGGGGAGAAGAGTAGAAAAACCTGGGGAGTATTGAAAGGGCTGGGCCTTGGATGATTACGAGAAGTAGTCTCCAAAAAGATCCTACCAAACTTAGGATGTAATGCACTAGGAGATCTTGTCCTGGTGTGTGATGTCATACAGAGAATGAGCAGCGCTGATGGCACAAACGTGCATAGCAACGGGTGTGTGTGTGTGTGCTTAGGGACAGGAAGTCCATGAAGAGATACAGAGTTGCTGAATGAAGAGCAGTGGGCGGGGAAACAGGAGCCTGAGGGGAAAGGTAGGTGGAGGAGAAACAGGCCTATGGAAGAAAGGGCAAAGGGCCATTTAAGGAAGACAAAGAGAGGGACATAAGAAAGGAGTGGGCAGGAGGCCAAGGGAAGCAGGCAGCCTAGGAGTGGAAGAATGTCAAAACAGAAGTTCCCCAAAGGAACAGGAGGAGCAGGACAGAACCAGAGGGAGAAGGGCAACAGAACTGAGTGGAATCCCTGAAAATGGAGAGGGGGAAATGTTAGAGGGAGGAGGCTGAAAGGGGCTTGATAACAACTGACTGCAGCAGACCATAATTGTGGCCGTAAATTTAATAGCAGTCATACAAAGGAAATCTCAATATTACAGCACATAGTACTCACAAGGCAACATTTGGAATACTGTATCTGGTAATGGTGGCAGCAATGTATATTAAGAAAGAAGACATTATTCACTTGTGCTAAATCAGACCAATGTTGCATATAGCCCATTTGCCATTTAGCCTTAGAGTCAGGAGCTTGCCAAGATCTTAGCTCTTTTATAACCCTGCTACCCAAAACATGATTCAAGATGCATATGTTTAAGCTAGAACAAGTGCAAGAGGAGCCAACTTCTGTTGTTTGTTCATCCAGTAGAAAAGAGTGACACAGTGGAGCTAGGGTAAGCACACAGAGTACCTGGATGCAAAGGGGGACTTCAGTAATTCAAAAGAAGGGATTTTGATTGGCGCTTGTCATGCAGGGTTAAGGAAAGCTACCACTGCTAAAGCCCCCTCTTCGTTATTGATGAAAAGGCCCTATCCTCCTTTGCATTTGGTCATCCTATGAAAATTGATGCCTGCAAAAGAACTCATTTTTATTTTCTAAGGGAGCAACTAGGAAACAGGCTGTCAAGCTTCGTGTGACCTTCCAAAGACTTAATGGAACATTTTAATGCAAAGGTGAAAGGAAAAGGACCATGTTATGCCTTTCAGAAAATGAGGCTATAGAGAGAAGTTATGATAGACTTTTAGGTCAAGACCTTTTGGTCTTTATCCAATGATATTAGTTGCCAATTGCTCCGCCTCCCTTTATCTTATGTTCTTGTAAATACAATGAAAAGGGATATTCTTTTTGAAATAAGTGAACCAGTGTGGTGTACTGGACAGAGTGTAGGATTTGGATCATGGAGACAAGGGGCAGTATCCAACTGCATCATTCAATTAGTGCAAATGATGTTGCACTAGCAGAAACTAGGTTCTGAACTATGAACAAGAGAGGAATCCAACTAAAGTTACACTTACACAAGTGTGGTTGTGTGCGTCATGCTTCTACAACTCATTCTGCAACCAGTTGCACATAACTCTTGTGCAACCTGTTGTGCAGTGCAACCTGTTGTGCAACCCCATTGTACAGCCCATTGTGCGACCTGTTTCACATTCTACTTGTGTGACCTGTTGTGCAACTGGTTGTGCAACTGCTTCTGAAACTAATTGTATAAGCATAATGGGCAACTGCTTGCACAATGGAAAGGTTCAGTGGAGCTCCATTAGTGCTATTTGAGTTTGCAGAATGACACCATTGGATACTGCCCAAAATCCCTACTCAGATCTGAAGCTCACTGATTGTCCTTGGACTAGTCACTCTCTCTCAGACTAACCCAGCGTTCCCCAATCTGATGCCCTCCAAATGTTTTAGACTACAATTCCAAGAATTCCTGACTATTGGCCATGCTGGCTGGGGCTGATGGAAGTTGAATTCCAAAATATATGGAGAGCTCCAGGTTGGGAAAGGCTGAACTATCTCACAAGATTGTTGTGTAAATCAAATATAGAGAAACCACATACTGCGTGTGTATAGGTGAGATAATGAAGAGTCAGACACAAGTATATATGGTTTAAAATCAGGGCCACATTTATTGAATTAAAGATCTGTGAAGGGTGAAGTGCGGTACTAATCTACTCCTGGCCATTGGCCGGGGAAAAACCAAGATCTGAGCAAAGCCATCCTAACCGAATCGGAGGCGGGATGCCCCACCACCGTCCAGTTGCACTCCATGTGGAGCTGGAGGGCCTTACCAGTGTCACCTCCCATTGGCGCCACGAGACAGCCAATGTAGGTGAGAAAGGTAGAACCCCAAAGGCGGCCCAATCTCCCTCCTGCCAAGCCGCAAGACATTAGCGAGGGAAGCCTCGGGTAACCACCAGTCACCTTGAAAAGGTGCCACTGGATGCTCACCAGGACCCTATGCCCCACTGCCTGATTTCGCACTTCCCACACGATGCGACCAATTTAGCTACGATCCAATTGATCGAATCAAAAATTCCCCAATCAAAAATTATTTCTCCCACCCTGACTCACAGTGTAGAGTAGGCGAAATACGCCCATTGCCTCTGCCAATTGAGACAGAGGGCGGGGAGAGAGGGTCTTAAGTGAGGGTCCCAGCTCCCCGCCCCGCTTAAGCCCATTGGCTTAGCCGACGTGGCCTGGCTGTATTCTGACTCCCCATCCCTCCCCCACGTGCAAAACTTCTCCCCGACCCCAGAAGGTGGGGCTGGGGGAAGTCCCTTTGATGCTCAGAGCTCCTCAGAGAACGGATGTGATACAACTTTAACTTTAAAAAAATCCAGCATGGCAACCGGTACATGTTAGCAATTTACCGAAAGGTCCCTTGCATCATCTATATTCTATTACTGGCACTAAGATAGCAGCCTTCATGGGCTTCTCTGTGCATCTGACATTTCTCCATCCTTCACAGTTCTTTTTGAAATGCCTCCATATATAAAGGCATCTACATTTATTTTAGGATAGTTTGTCATTTTTATGTAATCATAACTCAAGCTGCAATTTCAGAAATTTTTTCTATTTCCACTGCAGAAAAATCATATTTTCTCAGTGACAGCATTTTAGAAGTATAATTCATGTTAATTCAAAATACCTCAGAAGACATTTCTAAGTATTCTTCATTGTGGCAAACTGAATATTCCTTGAAAGGATATTTTGCACATTCAAAAGGGGGAAAAAAATAAAGCGGGGAGTGGGGGGAACAAGGAGTAATTAACTGCTCTAAATACTCTCCTTCTTATAATAATAGGATGTCTTCAGTCAAATTTGCAGAATTTATTTTATTTCACTAATTGATTGGTATATTCATCATTCAAGGATATATTAGGTAGAGCTGGATTCTAAATGACTTTCCTCTGATAAGCCTTCCAATTAATTCTTCTCACACTGTTTTCTCAGTGACATTTGAACTTCTTTCATTATATAAAACACATCTTGAATAAGACATTGCTGAATAATAATCAGGGATGCTAACATGTTAAGAATTAGACCCTGACAAAGTCAAATGTATTCTGATTTAGACAATGAGCTCAACTAATGTCATTTTCTCTGTATCATACTGAAAGAGAATATATTCCTTCCCTCGCTGCACATGTGTTCTTAATGTATAAATGTTTCAAGAAAAAATCGGAAGCATATTATAAACGGGGAGGAGGGATATACACTCTTTTCTGTTAACTAATAGAACAGGCTTACCATTTCAGGGTTCCCCCCCCCCTCACGTTTTTTATTCCATGTTGTCAGGTGTTTGTTGTTTCCTTTCTGAGAAGGGATGTCTTCATTTGTGCAAGCAGGCATCAAATAAGTTATTCTTTAAAGCCCCTGTTAAATCATGTGCTGGGTTACATTTGCTGGCCAATTTGCATTTTTCCTAATACAGTCAGCAGACTTCTTTCGCATAGACAGAGAAGCATGGATAATATCGGATTTAACTGACTGGCTAATATAAGGAGCAGCTCATTTTAAATGGTCCCTACATCTTTATAGGATGTTAGAAATGAAGACATTACTTCAAAATGTAGGTAATTATTGCCTCCTCTTTTATCAGTGCTATTTTCTGAGGTATTATCATAAGATAGCACTTTAGTATTAAGTAGGGCCTTAGAGTGGCAATAAATCAGACCAACTGAGTCATCATTGTCCGAGGCATCTGAACTACTGAAATGTTGTGGATCCTACAGAGAGTGTGAAATCACTTGACCCTTGGCATTAACCTTTGCTGAATGAATAGACACTGCTTTCCACATCGTGGAACAAAAGCAGAATAGTATTGATTAAACACCACATTCACTTGATATTAAATACTGGCTGAACTCACTCCTTGCTTTTCAGCTCCAGAGGGAGAAACCCAGAGAGTTGCTGAGTCTCAGGAGATTGCATGTTTGTAATTCAGAGCAGTATTTTTCCTACAAAGGTTTTTCCCCCTTTCTTGGATCAATAACTGGCAGCCATGATCAGCCATGAGTATGTATTGTCAATTCTGACCTGTGTACTTTATCACTCAAGGTGAGAGGTCATGACGCTGTGACTAATAAGGTGGCCCTGCCAGGCATGAATTGTTTCCTGATCTTAATTTAACATTTTTAAAATTCTCCATTGTTATATCTCTTGTATGCTAAACCTGTTAGCTATTTTCTTTGAACAGCTGATGAAGCTGCTCTGTGACAACACATTATGTACTAAAGCTTTGAGAGATCTGCTAAATGGTTTTGCTCTTGGTGTGGATTCTAGTGCCTCAGAACTTAGAAATATCAGGTTGAAATCTTGGGACTTAGCTCTTAAAGACTCTCTCAGATGAAAACATTTGCTTCATTTGAAAAGAGGCAAGGAGAACATCAAACAAAAATGAATGGGAAGCATCAGAATGTGAAGTTACAAGAGATTAACTTTAAAATTCAAAGGCAAGCCTTCAGTAAAATCTAAAAAAATACTGACAATTGTTCAGCTCTCAGCCAGACAAGCAAAGTTAAATTTAAAGCAAATACAGAGGGTACAATACTATGAACGTTAGCCTAGGCTCCTTTTGGAAGCATAAGCACTTACATCTTTACATGTACACTTTATTGCATTGCTTTCAGTGGGTCTTGCTGGGTTGCTCCCGAAATACACTGCAAAGGATTGATGACATCTATGCAGAAGGAAGCCGTAGGATTCATGAGTCATGACTATAACATTCAGCCTGCACTGCAACTGGTCATATCTTTGAATGCTCCCCCATATCAAATGAACTCCATGCCAGTGCAACCCTGTCCACAGCTACTTGGAAGTAAGGCCCAGGGAGTTCAATGGGACTTACTCTTAGGTAGGTTTGCATAGGATTGCAGCCTGCAGGTATCAAATCGGCACATGAGACAAAAAAGTTGTAGTGTGACCCTCTGCTAGAGGTGCTTGTTTACTAGATTAAAAAATGTATGCTCCAGACTCCAGCGGTCTGAAATGGTACAACCCAGGACACTACCCTACAGTCTACCACAGTGTTTTCCAACCTTGGGTGCCCAGATGTTTTTGGCCTACAACTCCCAGCATGCCCCAGCCAGCTACACTGGCTGGGGCATGCTGGGAGTTGTAGGCCAAAAACATCTGGGCACCCAAGGTTGGAGAACACTGGTCTACCATCTTACTTAATGTAATAGTTTCTCTGCCTCATAGCAACTTCTCAGAACCAGTGGTGTGAATGCCATGCAAAAGAGTACACTTACGTGACTACCATGTGCTTCCCCTGAAGGCATGTTTTACTTACAGCCATCATCTGCCAAGATTCTTGCTTCAGTTATCCATGCATTAGTGATGTCCATGCTGGACTACTGTAATGTGCTGTATGTGGGGCTGCCTTTGAAGACAGTTCAGAAACTTCAGCTGGTGCAGAATGTGGCTACCCGACTGTTTGTGGGGGTGAGGCGATTTGTATAATAGCTATACTGTACCAGCTGCACTGGTTACTGGTGTGTTTCTGAGCCCAATTTAAAGCACTGATTTTGACCTTAAAAGTCTTAAACAGTTTGGGACCAAATTACTTGAAGGACCACCTTCACCCATATCAGCCTGCCCATACTTTAAGATCAGCAAGAGAGGCCCTTCTCATTTGTCCACCTGTGAGAGCAGTTAGTGGGCAGCCATACAAGAGAGAGGGCCTTTTCTGCAGTGGCCCCACACCTCTGGAATAAGTTGCCATCAGGGATCTGCCAGCACCTTTCATTGAAGATTTTTAAGAAGGCCCTGAAAACATACTACTTTGCTCTGGCCTTCCTTGATTATGTTTTATCAGACTGGGTTGTGGCTGCAGTTATCAGGGATGTTGAAGAGTCCTTGGTCTTGAGTCACGAGTCGAGTCACGAGTCTTTGGACCCGAGTCTCGAGTCCGAGTCCGAGTCCTTGGTCCAAAATGGTGACTCACGAGTCACGAGTCACAAGTCACTCCCAAAGCAGACTCCACGAGTCCCTATTAAAATCAATGGGGGTTTTCCCCAACAAAATAAGGCTACTTCAGATGTGTGGTTTAAATAAATTCTAGGCACAAGTGTGCCTTTTTATTTCAAAACTCTGCAACTGATTTTGGCAAGAACAGACCAAGCAGAAAAACCCAAAATAACCAGGCAGGCAGAGGAGGCAGGGAACCCCAAAGCAGGCAGGCAGAGGCCTTTGTCTTGGACAATTCAACTGTTGAACTGGTCAAGAAGAGACCAGGCAGGCAGAGGAGGCTGGGAACCCCAGACAGGCAGGCAGAGGCAGCCAAACCCAAAATGTCTGAAAGGTTGCATTTTAGAAAAATGATTTTAAAAAATAAACTTGCTGTACTTCCTAAAACTTATCCATATTGCATTTGAGGAACATGATTTTTTCTAAATGTTTGGCCCCCATTCTGGAATGGTGAGATCTCATCACAATTCCACCCTCACTGAACACCCGCTCCACTGGTGATGAACTTGCTGGAACCAGAAACACACTCAGAGCAGCCACACAGAGTAATCTCAGGTCCTTCTTCTGCCTCTCCCAAGTACGCAACACATCAATCAAAATACATCTTGACACACTGTTGGGGCTGCACTCCTGGTAGCTGTCCATAGTGGCCGAGCAGCGGCACACCTCGCTTCCATGTGCTCTTCGCCGGCAACCACGCTCCTCTCCACTCCTTCTGGCACAGCCCAGGGATGTTGAAGAGTCCTTGGTCTCGAGTCCCGAGTCGAGTCTCGAGTCCCATTAAAAATATTGGGACTCGAGTCCGAGTCGAGTCAGAGGGGGGACTCAGTCTGACTCACGAGTCGAGTCCTCGAGTCCGAGTCCCCATCCCTGGCAGTTATCAGTTGTAAGTTTTATTTTATGCTGGTGTTTGCTGATTTTTAGAATGTTTGCTGCTGTTGCTGTTTTTACTGTGTTTTTACCATTTAATATCACATCATTTTTTATTATGTGTTTTATTGTTGTACGCCACCTTGGGACGGCTCCTGCCCTGAAAGGTGGCCAAGAAATATTTTAAATAAATAAATAATAATTCTACTTGGTCAAAAAACTAGGTTCACCTGCCAGTTGCCATCACCATCCCATTCACTGTAGGACAGTGAGTTTGAATTCAGAAACATCGACATTTATTGGTATTCTCCCTTATTTTGTAATTGTAGATGTACAGTGTTTTATAAATTAAGCATTATCATTCTTTCCCTCCCTTCTCTTGTTACTGTTTGTGTGCTGTGATGACCACAAGCAGACATTCCTGTAGGGATGTGTATTGAAGTTTATTACTTGCCCTGTCTGTCTGTACTTGGAAATAGTATTAGATGGCTCAAGAAAGGTGATAAAATGTATCCCGCTCTTTAACATTGCAGTCCTGCCTTTTTATTGGAGGTGATCTATTTTAGAAGCATCTCGTATCCCATCTCCTCAATCTATCACTGCATAGCAGTGATACTGAAAACCTTTTTATGGAGACAAATATGGTTCCAGTTGAATATCCAGAGACCTGTGCACAGGAGAAGGATCCTAACAAACTTAGTGATATTTTCCAAATGGAAAGATGTCTGAAAATGCAGCATACTTATGCGTGCTTTAACAAATGTTTAATTTGGCCCTGATTTTGCTACCTGAAGCAAAGGACAAAAAGGCACCTCCTTCCACCTACAGAAGCCCACTGGACTAGTGGCTGAATCTTACTTCAGGACTGGTAATGGGATGGTATCTTCCACTACACCTGAGGCATAAAGCTAGGGGTTTTCTTTGGGGGGGGAGGACAGGTTCTGTGGCATAGACAGCTCTGTCCTCAAACAGAGGGAAACAGCTGGGGCATACAGAAAGAACAACTAGGAGAATGCCACTGTTCCCCCCCCCCCCGGTCAGCATCTGCCAACTGAGACAATCACCTCACTCTGTCTAATGGTAGCTCTGGCCCTGCTAACATACCTAGGGCTGCAACCTGGGTGTGCGACTCAATGGACACAATGGGACTTGCTTCAGCATAACCATGCACAGGATTGCTCTGTAAAATAAGGCAGATAGAAAAATCACAGAAATAGCCGCTGTAGTCTTCCATGCGTCCCTATGTCAGACACAGGGTGGCCACTTTTACAGAGGACAGTCTATTTGAAGGGTTGGCAAAGGACTCTTCTATTTTGACAGTGGCCTGTATTTGAAGGGCTGTCCAGTCCAAGTCCGGTATAAAGATAAAGAACCATCAGAAGGAAAAGCTGGGTCTTGAAGCTGCCCATCAACAGCACCTGGACAACAGACTGAGCAAGATACACAGAGCACTTGGTTGCAGTCTTCCACACTATGGTGAGATATACTGTATTTCTGTTTAAATTATAATAATTATAATAATTATTATTTCTAAATAATTATTTCTAAATTTGTATCTATACCTGCAAATTACCATATGAACATTTTATGCAGGTAGGTGTCCTTTCTGTCCTTTTTTTAATGTATGTGTCCTCTTTTTTTTGGTGAGTCACATGTGGCCACCCTAATCAGACACTACACTGCTCATAAAAGTAGGCCACTCAAGTTTCTCATGCATACCAGCCAGTTGTGGTAACATCTGCACTGTCTGTATGTGGTGGAGAAAGCCCCTAAAAACTGCTTACCAAATGTGGCATTTATGTTATCTCTCAGTGGCAGTGCCACTGTAGTACTCAGAAGAATGAGTTCTTAGAGGTTGGAATTCAGAGGTTCATTGAGTCAGACTTTTGGGCAGTTGTGAAATTAGGGTATTTAAAAAAAACAAAAACACAACAAGAACTGAAACCAAACATACATAATATCTATAACAGTGAGTTACTCATCATGAGCAGCTTGTTTCCTATACTACTGTACAGGAATTCCTATACTACTATACAGAATTACAGGACGTGAGAAGAGGATGCACAAAGCAGAAACACCTGCTTTTCAGTACTTTTGGTGTGACATCCATGAGGAAATTTATATCGCTCTCTACAGGATCTTCCATTTGTGGCTTAAGCTTTCAGTACACTGTGGGAGCTGGAGGCAAGATCAAAGGTCACCGGTAGGGCATAGCAGAGCCGGCCCAAGACATTTTGATGCCTGAAGTGAAGGACAAGATAGTACATTCTCCCATTCCATGTGCAAAAGCTGACTGGACTGGTCATTGATGCTTTCTTTAACACTGGCAATGGGACAGCATCCTCCACCTGAAGGCAGCAGATCAGCTTAAGGGGCACAGGGCAGGCCAGATGGCCCACAGCTCGTTCTCTTCCATTCCTTGCTGCTGCTTCACAGCATCTGCCACCTGAGACAACTACCACACTCTGCTTCATGGAAGGGCTGGCCTTGGGACCTAGTCCAAAGAGCAAGTAATAAGGAATGGTGGTCTGAGAGCTGGAAGACTTCTGCAGGGAGGTGTGTGTTCTAGGCTTTGCTCCCTTAGAGATCAGCTCTGATGGGAAATCACATATTTGTGATATGTGTACTCTGATGAGGGTGATATGTCCCCTGTTCCTTCCAGAACTGGCATGGTGGCAAAGGCAGGATCCCTTGAGTTTTTAAAGTTGGCCTTCTTCCTAGAAATGGAAGTAGTCACAAAGTCCATCTGATTCAGCTATATCATCGTTCCCCAACCTGGTGCCCCCCAGATGTTTTGGACTTCAACTCCCATTAGCCTTAGCTAGCATCGCCAAAGGTCAGGAATACTGGGAGTTGTAGTCTAAAACATCTAGAGGGTACCAGGTTGGGTAAGGCTGAACTACAGGATGACATGCAAGGATGGCAAACAAAGCTTATGGGCTTTCACTCTGAATAGCTTCATTTGCCCTCATTGATGTTGTCATGCAGCCAAACAATATGGTGGTTTCATGATGACTTCGCTGTTTCTAGAGAGTAGAATTTTGATCAGAAAAACAACAATGACAAGAACTCACCAATATATATATATGTACACACACACACACACACACACACACACACACACACACACAGTATTCCCTTATTTTGCACCAAAGTCTGAACCTGAAGGAATTTCAGGGTAGCACTACTTTACATTACATATGCATACAACACCCTTGTAAGGTAATTCAGCTTTATTATCCTTATGTTGTACATGAGGAAGCTGAGGGATGGTAGCTTGACTAAAGCCAGCTGTTGAGGTCATGGCTGAATTAAGATTTGAACCGGGTACTACATGGCTCAGAAGTCTCACTTTTGGTCACTATGCTACACCTGCTCTCAGTTTTTGAGAGAGTTGATCACATTGAAAGTCTCTTAATCAACCATTGCTGTTTTAAAGTAAATGTTATACTTAGTAAATTGAGTTTTCAAAATGTTAGTGCCTCACTATAATACCTAGCTAGAAGTAACAAACAACACTTGATAAGGTGTGTGTGTGTGTGTGTGTAGGAAATGGCAAATATAGGTGTTGTCCTGATATATGTCAGATTTCCTTGCATTATATCAACATTCAGCTGTTGAAGCAACATGGAAAAGCAGAACAGATCCCTTTTGTTTCTGAACAGTTCTTCTAATAGCGATCGTCACAAATTTGTCCTGCAAAGTACCATGAACATGACTGCAAATTAACAAGTGTTCCTTGATGTACAGGTTAAGAGAGGTAACATTGACTTTGGAATAAGGATCAATATTCTTTGATCATGGAATCTTTTGTCTTTTTCATGTGGAATGTTCCTTAAGGAGACCATTTTATCTGCACCAAGGAAGACAAAAGATTTGGAGACAGCAAAAAATTGATCTCTAATAAATCAGTTTTGTGCTTGTAGGTAGAAGGTGCAAGCAAAAGGCAAAATAGACATCTTCCAGTTATATAATAATTGTGTTTAAGAGTTGGCGTGCACTACTCTGAGGCTGTAGGTAGATCGCTATCATTTAATGTATTTTTATCATCTTTCTTGATGAGATTGTCTTACATGTCAGAAGTAAACTAGAAAAATTAATCCCTAGGGATTTTCTTTGAAAGACAAAATCTGAAACACCTATTCCTTGAGCACTATTGTTCCTTGAACACTACAATTGCCTGAGAGAGGAAAAAACACAAATTAATTTGTATAAAACAACAACAACCCACTGCAAAACCCTGTTAGGGCTCAAGTTTGGATGCTTTCTAGTGCAGTTGCCCTGCCCCATTCATGGAATTTAAACTGGAGGTGCAGATGTTGCTATCTTCAATGCATAACCCTCTTGTCTTTTTCTGCAGCTTCTTCCATCCTTTTGCTTATCAGGGGGAAAAATCCATTAAGGAGGAAAACATGGAATAGCTACACAATGCCTCCTGATTGGTAGTGCTAGGAGCCCTCCATCTGGAAGTACCCTTTGTCTTAAAGTCATACCCTTTGACACAGAATGCCTGCTTCCTAAAGCCTCATTTATGTGATAGTTATGGTTACTGTCAGGGCCCCGACAGTTACTGAAAGATGCTCTCCACAAGCCCAGGTAAACTTTGGGCTGACCTACATTGATAACAGATAGAAAAGGGTGCGCCAGCTGTGCTTCACATTTCCAAGGCTATTCCCATTGGGCACGTCCTCCTCAATTTGACAGTCAGGGATCATGGAGCATTTTAAGTTAACAAGCTGTATTCTGGAAAACAGCTGATGGCAGGGGTGGGTAGGAGGCAGAGTAACTAGAGCAAGGGTGGACAACCCCTTTTGGTTCAGGGACCAGCTTGTCCTTCCCGACCAAGTTGCCAGGCTGGATGCCATCCTGCCCTGAAGCCCCACCCCCTCCTGTGATATTATCTAGTCCAACCCATGATTTTCTCTGCAGAGAGTGGCATGGTGCCAGCTCCTGCAAGTGTCTGCTGAGTCCGAGGGAATCCCCATGTTATCTCTGATTTCTGATTGGAGATAACATGGGGGTATATCTCCCCCTTCTCCTCCCCAAGCCATAATAAATGTATTAATCTTTGAGGTGCCACAAGGTGTGTGTTGTGTTGCTTTTTTTTTTTTTTTTAGTATAGTTTCTGATTCATGTTGCCTTGCTTTTTCCGAGGAGACTCTTTATTTCTGCTTTTGTGAGGGAGAGGTGTGGCTTTCAAGCCTTGTTTTATTGCTTTGACACTAGTCTGCTTGGATTTTCCATGGCCATGTTCTGCCCATGTGTGTGTGCTTGTGTGTTTAAAAAAATGAAGATGCTGAAAAAGCTTGCAGGAGTAGACTGCTAGTATGAGGAATGTGCTATGGTATGGACAAACCTCTACACTGATGCTCATTATGCCCTGATGTATTCCCCCCCCAACCCTAAAATTTCCCATTCTTCCTGCTGCTAGCTCTGTTCTACACTACAAGCCACAGCAATGGTATGTTCAGAAGCACAAGGAAGGCTCTGGAAGATGATGATATTGTAAAGGTTTGTGCTTCATAGATGTACTCTAGTGGCCACTTGGCCTTTGATTATGCAAATGCTATAATAGATAATAGAGCCCCTGGATCTGGCAGATGTTGCCATTACGATTCTAAGCAAGGGACTGGCACAGCTACATTAAACCTCTCGAGTCCTGCCTCAATACCCTTTCGTATCCATCTCCTATCCCTCTCTCAAAGCCTGCTGTATTGGATTATAAGCTTTTTCTTTCCTTTTCTTTTCATAGCTAGAATTGTTTCCTTCTCGGTTCTTATGAATAGCAATGCCACTTGCTGGTGCCCTGTAATCTAATTTGCAAAACAGGGTAATAATAAGCTGAATGAGAAGCATATGGTCATTTTCATATCCGCAGAACACACTTCCTATGTTCACAAGTGCACCTGTTCATTAGCTTACTGTTATCATGTAAAATTCTAACTTGGACTACCCTCATCGTTATGAATTGCACCAATGCTTGGCGGCACGAGTAGCTGGTGAGTTGGTGTGGCAGGCAGGAAGGGGCTGCCGCCGCTAAGCGGCAGTGGAGGGCGGGAAGGCAGTTCCTCCCTTACTGGCAGGAGATGTGTGGCAGCAGAGGCAGGGGGTGAATGGAGTTAGCGCCATGCATGTGCATAGCTGCTGGTGGGCTAGGAACAGCTGGAGTGGGGATGGGCACTGAACATCAACAGTGATGCTCATGCTTGGATGCTCCTAGCCAGTCAGCAGTCACAGACCGGTGTGGTGCCTCACATCAGCTGCCCCTGCTGCCTCCACAGTACCTTGTGTCTCCCATGAGTAACGGCCGTGAGGGTTTCTCTCTGGGCCGGTTCACACGACCCAGGCTTCCGGCAGGGGAGGAACCGCGGGGCCGTCCGCGGGGTCCAGCGGGGCACCGCACACGACCGGCGCCCCGCGCGCGTGGGCAGACCCCGTAGTCCCCGCACCGCAGTGCGGGCCTCCCGGCGGTAGGGGATGAGGCCCGGGATGCCCAGAGGGGCTGTTTGCCCCTACAGGCTGGAGCGGCGGCGGCTCCAGCCGCTCTGGGCTGCCGTCTCTGTGGGGACCCCGCGGGACGGCCGCCCGCTGTTCCGACGGCACGGTGACCACGCGCGGTAGGGGCTTACCCGCTACCGACCGTGGTCACTTTCCGTGGGTCCCACCCGTGGCTGTCCCGCGGGGGCACCTCCGGTTGGCGTGCACACGACACGGGAACTGCGGGGGAGCAGCGCTCCCCCGCAGTTCCCGTGTCGTGTGAACCGGCCCTCTGTCTCGGGTGCCACAAGGGGGGCAGACTTTTCTCCCTCACCAGCCACAGCTGGATTAGAAGCACAGAATAAACAGAGAGAAAATTGTATCCACAGCTAATTTAGTTGTCAGTGCTGGGTTGACAAAGATCTCCACACTGTTTTAGGTTGTGATGTTTGTTCTGTCCCTGCTTAGGTTTGCTGCTGCTGCTGCCTGCCATTGTTGGTTGCCTATAGAATATGCCTACATGGAACTAGCTGTAGCTGTAACTAGAAGTAGCTGTAGCGGAAAACATGTGGGTTCTGTGTCTAACAGATGGCACCATTGTTCAATAGATATAGATCAGTGTGAGAGCCAGTGTAGTGTAATGGTGAGAGTGATGGACTGGGACTCTGGAGACCTGGGTTCTAGTCCCCGTTCAGCCATGAAGCTCACTGGCCAACTTTGGGCCAGTCACTGAGATGGTTTGCACAACCTGAGGGTTAATAAGCTGTGGTGGCTTGTTAACATGTGCTGACTGCTTTTCCTAATTACCCTCGCCGGGTGCGGGTTGTGATTCCCAAACCTGGTGAGGGTGGGTGGCTGGGGTGGTTAACAAACTACCCAAACCCAAGGGTCACTTGTAGGGTTGCTGGATGGTTTGTTCACCACCCGAGCCATCCACCCTTGCCAGATTCAGATGTTACCACAACCTGCGCCTGCTGAGGGTAATTAGGAAAATCAGCTAGTATGTGACCAGCACATGTGGGGGGGGGGGGTTGGTGGCTAACAAGTCACTGTGGCACATTAACCCCCCTCATGTCATGCGAACCCAGTCACTGACTCTCAGCCTAACTGACCTCACAGGGTTGTTGTAAGGATAAAACGGAGACAGGCAAGACCATGAAAGCCACCTTGGGGTATAAATGTAGTAATAAATAAATAAATAAAATATCTATGCAAGAATGTGGCGGCATTGACTAAGCATGCAATATTCTTTTAATTAATTCATTTTTTAAAAAATTATATACCACCCCTTCATTACCAAATCACAGGGTGGTAACCTATATATAGGGTTCCTGTATTATTTATAGATAGCACAGGACTACAGGAAAGGAATATTGTATTAATTTGTGAAAAAGACAATAATGAATATAAGGATAAAAGCACTGAAAAATATGACCACAATGAACATATTTCCTCTCTCTTCTTTTTTGGTGTGTGTGGTTTTTGTTGTTGTTTTTAAATAAAAATAAGGAAGGGCATTTGCAAGCATATAATAGAATAGCACATCACATTCTTTTTATATTGGTATGTTCCTTAATAGATAACTATTTTCAGTTTTAAAAAATGAAGATCTAGTGAATATGCTTTGTTACTTGTTAACTTGTAAACATAGTAAATGTGAAAGCAAAGGATACGAGGAAAGAAATGAATTAAAAATATCTTAGGATTTTAAATGGTTAGAATATCTAGTACAGGTATACCCAAGTTTGGGCAATGAAAAAAATATTTGAAAAGCTACTTTTTCTAATTGGTCCATTTCAATTAATTCCATTATTGTAACTCTGATATTATTTCCTGAAGAACTGTACACTGCTGTATGACATCCCTCAAACCAGTAAATCCTGATGTTCTTTTTATTTCTATGGTAAACATATCTTTAACTACTGCTCAGCTTACCGCTAAGCAAAAAAATAAAATGATCCAGTCTGAGAACTAGTATTCTAATTAGTTTTAGCACAATATTAATATATATATTTTAATAAAACTGTGTTGTATAATGGTACACCTCTGACATTTCCAAAATGCAGTGGCAATAGCAGAATGTTTTGTTGTGCCATGAAATCTGTGTTGTGCAGTTGAATTTTATATATACCGGTATGTAATTTATAAACTGATGATCACCTTTTTGCTTTCTCTCCATCTCTATTTTTTCCTCCCTTATCACTCTGATATGAAAGGTCTGAGGATTTATCTTCTGCCTGTCATGGTTCTTCACATGACTTAAAAATAATTAATTGCAGCACTCACTGATGATTTATGATTCTCACTGACGTAATTAATGATACACATCAGTTTCCCCTCTTAATTGAAGGAGGCACAACAACAAACTTTTCCCCCCGCCACACATTAAAGGGGACACACAGCATGCAGGCCTATTAGAAATGTTTATAGTTTAGTTTTATATTTTAAAACATGAAATACAGAGCAAATTAGAGTCACACACTGTAGCTAGGCCAAGAAGAATTTAAAAAAAACAAAACAAAAGCAAGGGAAGAATTTCTACTGCTGATAGGAAACATAGCTGTTTAATCAGAAATAAATTGCGCCTACTCCCTAGCAAGTGTGCTTAGGATTGCACTGCAGACAGTGTCCTGAGTTGACCCTTTCTCCAAATATAATTGCGTGCAGGTTTTTTTGTTTGTTTTGTGTGGGTGAGGTTTTTTGTTTTTTTTAAAATCTAGTGTCCTTTTTAAAATGTAAAACTTGAAGCCCAAACCATCATATTTCCACCTAATAGGCTTTAGATTACAGACTGCACCTCAGTTTGCTCATTCAAACTCAGTCAAATATAATAGAAATGACAATTTATTCAAGGTCTGACAACTGCAGACGATCAGTCTGTTGCAAAGACCGCCTTGCTTACATAGTCAGTTTCTCAACGGCTTTTAAAACTTGAACATTAGAAAATGACAATTTTACATTGATCTGCTCAGTGAAAAGAGGGAGAGATAGAGAATACAGATATTGCTAATAATTTGCATGTTTATGATCAATTATTGTTTAGGCGTGTTCACATCCATTGCCACAAGATGCTTGAAATAGTAATGCCTGTACAATAACAATTTAGCCAGCCCGAACAGAATAATTAACTTAGAATGTGGGCAAATTAATTGTTACTTAAGCCATGTTTATGCCTTTAATACTTTAGTAAAATAACAAATAAAGTAGAATTCTTTGCACATTTTTAAAAGCAACAGTAGATGTGTCAAGTGTTCCAAACTTGATTTGTGCATTTTATAGTACTCCAGTCAGCTGCCTATTAAAAGTGTGATCAGGTAGTTTAGACAGTGACTAGCTGTGTCAACAGAAGGAAAGTGGAGGATTAGTCTCTATGGCAACAACAAAGTATTCCTGTTTGTAGACAGACAAATTCTGCTACATCTGAGAAAGATTGACAGGTCTATTCCTTTGCAACTGACCCATAGAAATTAGCAAGTAAAAGTTATTATACTGGGCTGTATTGAAGGATTCTCAATATCTTAAAGTGCTCTTGTAAGTTTTTCTGCAGCATTTGCATGAGAAACCTGGCAAGAATTGTTCTAAGGTTTATATCTATGGTTTGATAGATGCTTTGTGAGGGAGTATTGCTGGTGAGAATAACTTAATTTTCAGTTCTCTGTATGACAGAATTGTTGGAGCATAGACTGAGGGAAAAACATACATCAAAGGACCCTGGCTGAATAATATGTCACATTTCCAAACCAAGAGGCATTATAGGAATGCTATAAATGGTAGGTTCATGATAATGCAATTATAAATATATTTCCCCCCAATTAGCCTATCATAATTGCAATCGGGTGTTTCTAAATAATTAAGGTTCTGCTGTGAGCGGGGTGGGGGTGAGTGGGTGGGATAATACATACCGTGAATTTCTGTGATCTAACCAGGTGACCTTTTTTTGTTTTGCTTAATATTCTTGAGTTGCAAGACATAAAAGCTGTAATTGAAATATTCTACTTCAAGTTTAACAGTATTCCTTTTTTAAAGGAATGACAAATTGCTGTCCCGACCTAATTCTTCCTAGGACTTCTATTTAGGAACCAGTCGAAGAAACTGGATTTCACCTTTAGGCCAGTTATTGCAAAACTCTTTTCAAAACTCCTTAATTTCATTATCTATTGGCAAAATTCTCTGAATTTGATAGATGCAGGATTCAGCTTATTAACCAATTTTTCATAGCAAAGTAAAATAACAGTAGGCTCAGTCAAAGCATTAAGTGTCTTTTTAAACTTGTGCTAAATGAAATAGATCAAATTTTAGGTGATTTTGCAGAAATGCCCAACAGTCTGTCTCTTCAATAAAACATTTTTCCACACTGGGTTTTACTAATTTTGGTAAGAAGGGTCTCCATCTTCAGCTGTCTTCAAAAAGCTGAACAGCGCTGAAGCAGTTGAATCTGGAAGTGGATATTTTTTTCTATATATATTTAAAATATATTTTGATAAAGAGTTCTGGAACATGATGTTCTTTCATTTCTGTATGCATATTTCAGAAGTGAGGATGTAAAATTGAGAGGACAGAATGCCATTAATATAATGTAAACATTGGAACATTAATTTTGTCTCCTATTTTCTTCAGAGTACTGCTTGACAGGAAACACTATTTTAGGGAATGAGTATAGCCAGCATGGTGACAGGCAATGTGCTAAATATGACTGTGCACTTGTATTAGCCTTCTCATATTAGCAGTACATCTTGGAAAACAAGTGTTGTACAATTTATAAGTTGAGTGCCATAAACCTGTACTGCGTATGGTTACTATGGAAGGCTTCTTAAAGAGGTGGAAAGTGGGAACTTTGGTGCAGATGGCTGTAACATAAGCTGGGTTTCCCTGTCTGTGGTTTTTGGACCACAGCTCCTTCTGTTGCATAAGAAGCTACTCTCAAGGTTCCCCCAAATTGCAGGAGTGGCTTCTTTCTCAGACAATGCGGGGGAAATGACTGAGAACTTATGGAAGCCCCCCATCTGGATCTTTAGATCCCAGTGATAGACTGTTTCTGACACCATCTTTATTCCTATTGGACAAGAAAAACCTTATTTCCGGTTTGTGTAAGAAGAGTGCATTGAATGACAACACTGTAGGTAGATACATACTGTTGTATCCAGATTTAGTCATACTTGGAGCATACCCACTGGAATCAATGGGAAATAAGTTGGTCATGACTGAAGATGGACAGATCTAGCAAGTCTGTTTCCATGGACATCCTCTTTTTCTTATCTCTAAGTTTGTTCTGTGCCAGTCTTAGATCCATGCCTGATTTCCCTTTTTTATGGAAAAAAAATCCAAATGTATCTTTGTGCACATTTTTCAAATGCCTCCATTGACTAAAATGTGTTTGTCTGCATTTTAGAAATGTATGCAGTCTTTATTTGCATATTTTTCAAATGTGTGCATCATGTTCAACACATTTCTTTCATGGAATGCATCGCAAGCCCGGAAATGTACAGATTTCTGACCTCAGATTGCATTTATTTCTGAGTTTGGTTCCAGGAGGTGCAGATCAGGTAAATCCTAAAAGAAACTAGGAGTGAATTTCTATCCCAACCTTAGTCATGACTAATCATGGTCATGGTAATCAAATTTAGGTTACACTTTACAAGTCACTTACTCTAGAGGTAATTCCTTTATTGCTTGATATGATTTCATTGAGACTTCAGTGAAGTGACTTGTGAATTGAAGCATTGTCAAAGTAATGTAAGGCTCCAGTGTTCAGTACAGTTAGTGGGAAATATATCCCAATGAGCTGACGTCTTCAAGTAAATGTGCACAGGCTAGAGCTATGTGTCTTTTCTTCTGTCCATAAGAATTCAGTAATGTTGGTGTTGCCACCACAGATACCTCTCTTAAGTACCTTCAGCACTTGAGTTTGGTGAACAAATGGCCGGATTATGAGGGCATACTCTATTGACAGTAGAAAGCAGGGGAAAGGCAGGGATATTTAGTGCTTTATAGTGTGAAATAAGCACGTTGTGTATTATGCCTAGAAAGGTAATGTAGTCCCAGTTCCAATGAGTAAATGGGATGGATGCAGCTCCAAATACTCATCAAATCTAGCCCTCCATAGAATCCCCAGCAGCAGCCAAGTTTTTATGTCTTTTATTTATTATTCTACTTATCTCCTGTTCTTACATGAGAAAGGTCAGAGTGCTAATATCTTACCAGTCGTCTCCCATCCAGACCCTGATCAGATTAACAACTTCTTATTTTTACAATGTTACACCATCCTATTCTCCCTAAATATTCACTAGACCTGCATAGTCTAGCTTTGTAGTTACTAAGAAATGACTGGTGTCCAGTAGGCCTACATCTGACAGAAAGGAAGTTGTATTGATCTCTGCTGACCACCATTACATGTTTGGCTTCAGCTTCACCCAGTCCCCTCCGCCCAATGGACAAATATGAGAGTCCTAGTATCAGATGATAAAGAAAGATAGTTATTTGTCACCCACATATCAGTGCTGGCCCTCACCTCCAATTTCTGCATAACCATGCTTAAGGAGTATCCCACATCTGTACAGCTGAAGGGGAATGGAATGAGAACTTGTGGGAAAGTTACTATGCACTGAGCTTTCTTTGGCATGAAAGAACAAGTCTGTATACACCTGCTAAATTCTGCAGTCACAATACCAATACTTCATGAGCAACAGCATCTAAGGCAGAGTGTCTGGTTTAGACTGTAGGTCACAAAAGAAGGGCTGTCCTTGCTTTTGTGGTAAGATCCAAACAGGCTATCCTAAAAGTACATGAAAGCAATAATAAAAGCTATATGTACCTGTTATGTTTGCTAGAAAAAAAAGTTATATTATACAAATTCTCAACCCAGCTGGCAAACGTGGAAAGAAAAAAGCTTGGAATTTGAGGAGCCCAATTATGAGGCTATGTTCATATTTTGCTGTATTTGACTTTTTACTCACCCAAGCTGTCCCTTAACTCTAGTTAAGACTTCATATTGAGAAGCTAATTATTGTTTTCAAAAGGAACATCCAAAGCCCCTTTTAACCATCACATGGTTTGCCACCCTCTTTATCCTTCTTACCAGTAATAAGAAATATCAGTGGCAAGTAAAGAACCTAGAATGTAAAGATATAACTTGGAACTTAAAGAGAGAAGACTACCCTCAAAATCTGGTAATGACTTCATTGTTGTAGATTTATTTCTTGCAGGTTATCTGCATTTGTAGCTGTCTTAACTACAAATGAAATAAAATATTTAAAAATCATTCTTATGATGGCCATAATTAATTTTTTAGGTGAGCTGAACTGACGAGCACCGCTTTTCCATGTTTTGCTATTTCTACTGTCATTAATAAATGTCATGGATTTGGTACAGCCTGACATCCTGTCAAGGTAGAATATGGAAAGCTAATCCACAGGTAGGTACTTAATCTTTCTTTTGTTTCCTAATTTTTCAACATTTTGCTTATTATTTGTTGATAGGATATGTAATAATAAACATTTTGCATATTTTCTTTCATGGATCCTTGTATCAGTTATATTTATACGTTTGTTAATTTTCGTTCCTGGCTTGTTTTTGTTGTACAATGCTTTCTGGCAGTGAAAGGCTAAGGAATCAAAGAGGATTATGGCTGTTCTCTTACTGGATAAACTGGATTTTGATACTTTCCTGAAGCTATGACTGCAAAGTGGGCTGCTGGTTATACTTAAGTCTTCAAATCATTTACTTGATGGGATTTGAACTAAGACACTAGGTTTTTAGTCAAGCTTTTTAAATAGATGAGCATGAGCATGGGAGATTCCAAAGTCCTGATCAACACAGAGGAGAAGTATCATTTTTTAGAAAACAAACCTTGAAGAGGAGATGACAATGTGGTTGAAATAAAATAAGATCTTTGTTCAAAAGTTCAGTGATCTTCGAGAAAGGCATGCTCTGGTTTGGGAAAAAACATCCTGTGGTTTACTATTTTTTATTAAGTAGCTGGGACATTTGGGTTGGTAGTCAGGTATTGATAGCTGTGTGCTGCTGTTTCAATATATGGCATAGAAGTGGGAGTAATCGCAGGAAGCTGATAATATAGTTGAGGGAGGGGCAGGTATACAGTAGAATATCTTTTATTTATGTTGCAGTATTTTAAGTTGCAAGCTATCTCTGAGCCAAGGGCATGGAGAAGGCCCATAGCTAGAGGTGAATGGATCAATCTGTTTCTGGTCTGTGTCAGTTTCACATGTGTTGATTTGTAAGCCCATTCCATTCTGTTTCTGCATCAATCTGCAATTTATATTTTAAAAAGTTCACATTTAAATTTTATATTTCAATATTATTTATTTGCATTTCTGCTCCACCTTTCTGAAGCCGGCTGAGGTGGTTTACAAACATTTTAGAAAATAAAAAATGTAATCATATAAAAACACAGTAAAACATTAAAAAGAACCTTTAAAAGCCATAACAATAATTAAAAGCCAAGTTAAAAGATGTGTCTTGACTCCCTTTCTGAATGCAGATGAATGGGGACCAGTTGTGACGCCAAAGGGAGTGCATTCCAGAGTTTGGAAGCAACTCAGGAGAAAGTCCTTTCCGACTTGCCCCACAAGCAGTCCTGTGCAAGCGAGGGTGTCTTTGAAAGGGCCTCGGCTGATGATGTTAGTAACTGAGCAGGGTGACCCCCCAGAAAGGTGGTCCCTCAGATAGCCAGACCCTAAGCTGTTTTACAGCTTTAAAGGTTAACATCAACACCTTGAATTGGCCTTGGAAGATAATTGGCAACCAGTGCAGGCCTTTCAGTATTGGGGTGATGTGATCATGAGGTGTTGCACTGGATAGCAGCTGACCTGCCACATTTTGCACTGATACATATTATAGAATGCATTTTTTTCTTGCAAAAAAAACCCTTTTGTATATGTTTTATCCCTAAAATACATTTTTTATATGCATTTTGGTACATTTCTGAGCAGAGGAGTGTACTGTGAAATTTGGAGAAGTGTGAAATCCAAGGATAAATGTGTTCCAATTTGTGTATTAGTCCAAGATATACAAATTAGGCCAGATGGCTTAAAAATGCAGGTTTATTTATTTCATTTTATACCGCCCAATAGCCGAAGCTCTCTCAGCGGTTTACAACAATTAACAAGACAGTCCCTGCCCGCAGGCTTACAATCTAAAAAGACACGACACACAAGGAAAAGGAATGGGGAGGGAAGAAGGGGGAATATTAATGAATACTCCTGGCAGGGCTGGTGGAATGGCCCTGCACTCCCTCTCATCTCCAGTAATCTCTATCCATAGCCTATGCTCATGCACAAAGCTCCAGGTTCTGGCTCCTAGTATCTCCAGTAATAGGGCTGTCAAAACCATAGACATGGAAAGCCAGTGTCACAGTAGACAGTACTGGACTAGATGAACCATCATTCTGACACAGAATAACACAGTTGATATGTTCCTATAAGGAAGCCATTTTATATTATTCTAAAGGGACAGTGGATTAGTAAGCTTCTCTGAAGGCAAGACTTGTTCTCTCTTGCCTGTGACAAGGATCTCCTGTTTTTTCTAGGCTACTTACCTTGTTAATATAATATCATATGATGTACCTAAGAGAAGCTGGTGTTCTTATATACTACCCCTCGCATTTATATAGCACTTTAGACTGTTCAAAAAGTGCTTCACAGGCCTGTAAGGTAACTCAGTGACGTTATCCCCATATTGGAGATGAGATTGACACTGGGAAAGAATGGCTTTCCTGAGGCCTCCTATTACACACTTGTCAGCAGGTGATGCAAGGCAGCAGTGGAAACAGCATTGCTACTTACTGGCTAGGAATGTTTCAGCCTGGGCATGGACTCTAATGTCAGCAGCTGGTTCTGGATACTGCTAGCCAGGCAGCAGTTGTTAACTTGCATGGTGCTTAGAACACCTGCCCCTTGCTCCTCCACCAGCTTGTGTTTCCCACCTATAAGAGCATCAGAGTCCCCTGCCCCTTGGTTGTTGTCTCTAACTGCCCAGTGTTGGCTCTGGGATTTTGAGGGCCCTTGGGCAAGACGCCTTCAATGAGCCCCCTCCCGCAGTGAGTCTACCTGCTCACCTCCATTGCAAGCAACAGCTATTGTTCCTGCTCCCCTTTCTCATCATTGCTACCACTTGCTTGCTTCATGGGCAGAGAGAACTCTGGTGAACAAGCAGGTTGCAACGGTGAAGAGAAGGAGCAACTCCAGGAGGCTGTTGTCAGTGGCCCCCTGCTGGAGTGTGGGTCCTCGGCAGGTGCCCAATCATGCCTACCCTGGACACTGTTCCTGTTCCTACCCATCATGCTACTTCACTGGCCTACACTGTGTACATGAATAAGTCCCTCCAGAAGATGGTGTGCATATGGCAGCAATAGGCACTTGTATTTCTCCAACTCCAAAATACTATAAAACCTGCAAAAACCTTGACATTCCCCAGGTTCATTTTTATGCAGCTCTCGTGTGTGTGTGTGTGTGTGTGTGTGTTTTAAAACCTTGCTAATGCACTCAGAATAATTCTTTATTCAAAATACGAATGTCATCATCTTTGTCACCTCCACGTCTTGATATTCTTGATGTGCACACACTGGCCTGCTGTTTCTGTTGTACAGTGACAGCCTTTAGGATCCAATATAAAAGGAAAGCCCCCAAGTGACTGCAGTCTTCCTAGAGATGTAACTTTCCAAGTGCCTTAGTAGGTTTGGGCATTCTATTTCCATACAGATTTCAGCCTGAAATTTTATTGTTAGAATTTCCAGCAATAACAACTAAGGTTGCACTTAAATATGATAAGTCCAACATTAAAACATGAGGCAAAATATACAGGGAGTTTCTTCTGCAGAAGCTAGTTGAAATCAAAAGCAAATGGACAAGAGTATAGATGTGTTTTTGTATAGCTCCATTTATCTTTCAAACTGGTACTTGAGTTAAATATTCCCAGCACATTGTGCCCATTGTTACCAACAATTCACTCTCTCTAATTGTGAACTCAGGTGCTGAGTGTCAATGGCTATGTAGCCAAGATGGGGCCACTGAGAAACAAGAGGGAGATATCAACATATTTGTGGAAACCACAAGGTTTGCAGAAGTACAACAACATATTGAGATCAAAAATCTAAGCAAGCAGCTTCTCCCCCACCTGCCCCGAAAAGAAACAGCCCAATTAGGACTGAACATGCTCAGTGGCCATGGCATGTCTGTGGGGGGAGGGAAGTGGAAATCCAGGAAGGGAAATGGAATGGAGTGTCCTAGAAGAGGGCATGGGTGGTTGGCTGGAACTCTGAACAGGAACACCCCACACTGCAATGTTTTGTTGCAGGTTTTGCTTGTATATGATGCGTTGTACCTAATGGTGGCTTTGCCTTAGTGGACACCAAATTTTCACTGAATCCTCTAATACCTTCTGTTTCCTCCCCACAAAACTGCTTCTGAAGGTTGGGGGACCCTCTAGATCAGAACGGTATTTGACATGGAGGGCTGCATGCCAGGTAAACAGGGAGGGTCTGTGAAAATTCGGTGCACCAACTTACGGTAAGTGAGCAGAAAGTGCTTTCTGTTAAGGCAAAGCCATCTTTAGATACAAGCCAATAATTGTGATCCAAGCATTTCAAGGCTATAGGATTTTTAATTTTCAGTCATTCAATGGATTGTTTCTTAAAAGATTGGCTATCTTGGATTTAGTGAAATAATGGACTAATACCTCACTGAGTAGCTCAGACTAATATAGCTAATAGTTTGTCCTTGCCACAACTAGGCATTTCTTTGGCTGCCCACAGCCTCACAGTTACGTAAATCAATGGCAGTAGGACCCTATGATCTAGAAGACTATTCCTAGGGGATGGGATGGTAGTAGGCTGCTCACCCTGAAAATGAATCAGGACTCTTTGTGTGGCAGCATTGAACATTAATACCCCTCAAGGTGAGGTTTGATATTTGATTGGGCTGCTTGAGTGCCCCAATTCCCAGCACAACCACCTACCAGCCAACCAGCCACAATCCTCAAAGGGAAAGCGCTTACCCTTGGGAGCCAGGATGGAGTTGCAGGTGATGGTGGCTTTGGAGGTGTGGCAGCTTCTCTTCAGCTGGGAAAGGCCTGTGCATTGGTTAGAAACGCGATGAAGATGCTGTCAACATCTTGCATCTTGACACGAACAGCATCTGCTTCTGCCTGGGATCATGGGGGTTGTACTACAACACCCCTGATTTTCCATTGGGGATGATGGGAGTTGTAGCTCAACACCCACTTTCCTGGGTACAAGTAGACACTCTCAGCAGCAACTACTTCATGTTTCAAACAGGTGTGGGGAGGAGAGGTCATGGTAGGCCTTTCTATTCAGGAAGGAGCCATCGTGTTGCCACCTGCTACCCCATCCTGGATCCAAGGTCAGGTTTTCTCTCTTGCGCCAGGAATCCTATACTAATCTAGATGACATTTCCTCCAAATTGTAGCTCACTATATCAGGCAATATTAGTGAGATAAAAGGATTGTCACAGAGTAATGCTGCACTAAGCTATGTCCGGAGTGCACTAAATAAATAAATAAATAAATAATAACAGTAGCATTATTTTATTGTTATTTTGCTATTGTGGTGCTGAAATGTGGATCTTCTTTCCAAAACATACAGTGCATGCATGCGTGCACATATGCACATGCACACACACATACACCATACTACGTGATCACAGGAACAAGGGCTAGTGCTGTAAAATCTCCTTTTATTCATTTTCTAAAGCTGATGTTTTGACTTTTTAATCACCAAAATTATAGATTTGTCAATAAATAGTCTTGGTTATTTTTGCTAAGAAGATACTGATTGGCTCCATCTCAGATTTATTTATATTTTTAACTAAAAAGATATGTAAGATATGTTACATGTAGTAACAATGATAATTTTAAAAGAGCATTTCATAATTTTATATTGTACGTGCAGTTTAAAAAGTGTTTGAAATACTCCGTAGTCTGAATGTTCTGATCAAATCCCCTGCCACCCCAGGACATACCAAGCAGATTATTTTTTAAAAAATGCACTTTTAGATCATGTTTGAATGTGATTCTGCAGTACACTTTATTTTGTAACTAAGCATTAGGAAACAGGCATTAATTGACATGTGAAATATTAAATTATTGTATGTAGTTTGCACAATTTACATCTGAAGTTACAAATAAACGTTTCAAGTTTGGGTATTGGTAGTGGGGACTGGGGAGGATATCATCAAAATTTTTCAGGGTCTGGCTGTGGAGTAACATTTTTATACATTTCTCATTGATGAAATATAAACCACTGGTGGGACTGATAAGTCAAATTATAACTTTCCTGTTGTCACTGTATTTATTCTATCTGCTCTTTTCACTAAGACAATACGTTTCTTCCACTGTTCTTATAGAATTACAATTTAGAAGTTGCTGTTGATATCTGTTGCCGAGGAATAATCTTATGTTAGGTGTATATGCTCTTCCCTCTATCTGACCACCATAAGTAATGGAAGCTGAAACGCTGGCTGAGCTATGCATAAAAGTAGCAAAGCTCATTATAATCAAGTCAGTCTGGGGGAAAAATGCTATTGGATTTGTTATAAAAATCAATATGGGACAGATTGCTTACAAAGAACCTAAAATCATGCTGCATTGCACTGTAATCAGTTTTTTCTTTATTATTCTGAAGAAACTACAATCCAAATAATAATATTACATATTTTAGGTATATTCTACGGTAAGCTGTATTTTATCTGCAAAGCATTTAAGCAATATTTTTTGGATTTAAATCAGTTAACTCCAACTGAAGTAAATGGCAGTATATCATCTTAAACCAGAGCAGTTTAAACTTATTAGTGGCTAATATTATCTGTGGTTTTGCACTGTTTGTAGCTGAACCTAGAAGTACATGCAACAAGCTTTGGTGTGAGTATCTTCAGAGCTGCCATGCAGAAATGCTGTTGTGTGAACTGGAATATAAAAATTTTGTGTAAATTACTATTGGCAATCCTGGGTGTCACAAACTCTTTGCTTCTACGCAGAGACCAGGGTGACTTGACATTTTCACAAGGCTTCCCTTGCGTACACTGGTTTCTCTGCAGCACATGGAGAATATTAGATAGCAACTTCTGCCCTCTAACCCATGGGACTTAAGAATCTGCAAAGTTCACCAAATATGACACAGTTTTTGTCTTAAAGGTTGACAAGATGGTGAATACACACATAGCCTATGTTTGATGTGATTCCTAGTGGATGGGAAATAGCCATTTCTTCAAAGCTGAGGCTATTACTTCAATTTCTGCTTTCATTTCTGAAAATTCCATTAAATAAAAATAATCCTTGTGGTCTGGCGATAGTTTGTGCAGCTGACATATTTGGTTCATTTTTGCTACAAAATTAAATAATTTGTCATGT